>PVKN010004666.1:0-32910 GCA_004027915.1 Capromys pilorides
GATGGATGGATGAATGGATGGATGGATGGATGGATGGATGGATGGATGGATGGATAGATGCAGAGAGAGAGACCAGTAAGATGATATTCTTACAGCTCTAGGAGACAGGGATGGGAGCTAGTTTTAAGGAGGTTATCCAAGGTCAATGATTTGCAGCAGAAGCAAAGACATCTGTTAGACTCCAAGGAACAGAGACAGGGAGTACTTACACCTTCAGTTCTTGGCTAAGTTCAAAATCTCCAAAACATGATCACTATGTATAGCTAAAATGTACCAATAAAATTAACAATAAAAGAGAAAAATCTCCCATGGGCTGGCCAGGTAGCTCAGCAGAGTAAAGTGCCTGCTTAGGCAGACACAGGGACCAGGGTTTTATTCCCACTGCCATGCCAGCCCCACCCTTGGGGCATGATAAGATGTGATTGAGACTGGATGTGGTGATGCGTGCCTGTAATCCCAGGGTTTGAGAGATTGAAAACAGGAGGATCACTGAGTCCGAGCTGTGTAGTGAGACCTTGTAGACCCTGTACTAAATACATTAAAAAGAAAAATCTCCAAAAATCTCAAGCCCTCAAAACTCCAGAGAAATCCTGAAGTATGCATGTATTTCCCCTCATAGGAAGATGGGGAGAGAGCAAACCTCATGCAGGTAGGGCTGAGCTGCTCTGCTGGACAGATGGCAAAGCAACAAGCAGCTTCTTGGGAGGAGGGATGATTCTTGGAGGCGCTCAGAGCCAGGTACAGGGCTGGTTTCTTGACTGGACTTGACAACTTGCGGGAGAGTCAGCCTGGAGGAAGGTGGGGGCAGCAGGAAGGACAGGAGAGGGACAGCAGCCTTTTACACACTCTCTGCCAGGTGAAGGGGAACCCAGAGCTGCTGTGAGCTCCTAAGAGAGGCAATGAAAGGACAGGAGCAAGGGGGAAAGGACGGGAAGAAGAGGCCCCCGGAACAAGGCCCTCTCACAAACCCTTCAGAATGTGCTCCTAGGTGGCTTATGCTACTCAGCCACAGGCCCCAGAAGCCCCCTGACTCCCCAAACCCTATCTGCTTCCTCCAACCTCGTCCCCAGATCCCTGTGTGTCATATAAGGGAAATGACAGAGAAAATCAAAAAAACCCTGAGGTTTCAAGTCTCACCCAAAAGACTGATTTAAAAATCTTAAATACACATTTATTCACAGTGCAGTAAATGGAGCTATTAAAACAATCACAGCAGCTAGGACAACAAAGATAGTTAGGGAAGGGACTGTCGCTACCCTAGCGAAGGCTCTTCTTCATACAGTTTGTGTGGATGCCTACTGGGGCAGGAGGGCTCCGCTGAAGCTCACAAGCATGTACAAGCCACGGCTGTATCCCAGGGAAGCAAGACTGGGCATTGTAATGAGAATGATTCCCAAGAGAAACTGTTAACCACGACCTTGCAAGAACGGAGCAGGCTCCAAGGAAACGGTTCCTGACAAGCTGAAGGGCAAGGAACAGCGTGCCCCTCAGAAGGAGCTGCAGGCTAAGAAAGTCTCCGTGCGCAAGGGCAGAGGTCTGCCTGCCTCCAGACACAAATCTGAGTAGGATAGGAGGAGGCAAATTGGAGACTTAAGCATGAAGTCCCCGCTCCTGAGACCCACCTCACAGCCCGTGCACTTGGTCAGAAACTAATGAAACCGAAGTCTCCCTCTCCTCCCCACTCCCTTCACCAGCTCTAATCAAAAGAACGGAAAAATAAAATAGATCTTGAGAATTTGACAGAAGGGAGAAGAGAGAGACAGGGAGGGGCTGCTGAAGAGAAGAGACTCTTGCGTTTGAAGACAGAATCCTACAGGTGAGACCGGGGGCAAGAGTTTCCAATTACAGGAAAGGACGAGAATGGCAGAGAAGATATGAAATATCATATTTGTGTTTGTTCTGCACCGAAAACGAGGCTCTTCCTACCTCAAGGACAGTTTTCACGGGAAACAGAATGCATGGACTGTGAGGGACCACAGCGTCTCTCTGAAGGGTGACAGAGCAATCGGAATGGGTCCACGGCACTGTGCAGGCCCTACCCCACCGATGACCCTCCGCTGCAGGCTGGGCCTGGGGCTAACTTTGATCCATCCTGCTGCTGGCTCTGAGCAAGTACTCTGTCTATCCCACAGTCGTTCAGTGTAAATAATAACAAGTGCGGGTGAGGCCGGAGGAGGGAAGGGCGCTCCTACAGTGGTGGTGGAAATGTCCACCCCACCACCAACCAGTGTGACCACTGTGGAAATTCCTCAGAAAACTGGAACTGGAAATGGCATTCGAGGCATCTTCCCCAAAGAATTAAAGACATGCTGGTGCAAAGACACCTGCACACTTAAGTGTCAGGGCTCACGTCTAGGCGACCTCCCAGGGCCTCTTGCGCTCGTACATGGGGACTCTTAGAGGGGGCTGAGTCACAGGTGTACAATACCGGATGGGCCCACAGATTGACTTCATGTAGTCCTGGGTGAGGATGAGGGAGGTAGAGAAGAGGGAAGACCCTCTTCCCTCCCCCTCACCCCGCCCCAGGCATCCTGCACTCCAACCCAAAGGCCTATAGCCTGGACGGAACAAAAGCAGGAGGTGGGAAGGAAATCTTCCTTTTCCTGCTAGCCACATCATGAACCATTTCTCGTCTCCCATGTCTCTCTGCCTTAGAACCAGCCAACTGTGGAGTGAAACCGTACAGAGTGCGAGCTGCAGTGAGCTCTTCCTTCTTCAGCATGTGGGTGCCAGGTATTTTCTCAGCGCAGAGAAAGTAACTAAGATACCATGTGTATAGCTGCACAGTTTATAGCAGCTAAATCTTGGAGGCGGCCCACCTGCCATCAATAAATAAATGGATACAGAAAGTGCGGTATTTATACATCATGGGGCACCGCTTGGTGAAAAGAAGGATGAACTCAAGGCCTTTGGAGGAAGATGGACCCGCCTGGAAGCCACAAAGTTAAGGGAAGTAAACCAGAGGCACAAGCTTAAGCATGACTCGGTTTCTTTCTCCTCTATGAGACGCCCAAAGTGTCAATGAAGAGCAAAGCAGAAGACAATTGATAAGACACGGGAGAGAGTTCTCCTGCAGAAGGGAAGAGGGCCAAGGGACACAGGTGCGGGGCAGGAGAGGAGGGGATGGGAAGGAGAAAAGGTCGGAAATGCATGAAGTCACTGACCAGCTCCCAGGAGGAGCATGACAGTGACAGTGACGCACCGCAAACGTGGGCTGGCTAAAAGGGAAAGTTGAAAATGGCTCAGATCCAGGATCACACCCTTGGCTTTCACAGTCCCCTTGTTCTCTGTTCTGTCCTCTTGCTCCTCTCTACCAATATAAAGGCCACAACCCTTAAAACCCGTTCCCCTTCTTTCTTCTTCTTTTTTTTTTTTCTTTCAATAATATGTTTATTGAGCAAACAATACGTTATACACATTGTTTAGGTACTGGAGCTATACAAAGAAATGTGAACTTTTCATCTTTGTGGAAAAAAGACCTATTAGAAGTTGAAGATAGTAGAAATATATTTAAGAAGAGGCAAATAGAGTAAGAAATTAAAAGACCAATAGAAAACAGTTCCAGAATGTTGCAAATGTTATGTCTAACAGAGAAATGTAAAGTATTTTTTCCTGTGTAACTGTAGGGAAGAGAAACAGAAGAATGAATGTTTCAGTGGGTCCCCTCCCTTCTTTCTTCTTACAGCATTATTGAACTATGTTTTGTTCTGAATCACCCAACTTAAGTGTGTACGGCTCAGGGAAATTTAATGTATTTACAGTGCTATGTGAACACTGTCACGAATTCCACAACAATTTCATCACCACTCCCACAGAAGCCTTCGACCCAGTAACTCCATTTCCCTTCCCCCACCCTGATCTGGCGCTACCCACCCTATTCCCTGGTGGCCACTGGTACCCTTTTCTTACTGCCGGGATACTTGTCATCCATTTTATATGGGTGAGACGATAGGATATGTGGTCCTTCGTGGCCGGCTTCTTTTAGCTTTGAAGATTCAGTCATGTTTTAGTAGCATGTTCTGGGACTTCCTTCTTTTTCTATTGGCAAATTCCTCAGTCCCCGTGTAGATCTGCCGCATTTTGTTCACTCGCCGGCAGACGTAGGCGCTGCCTGCACTTCCGCCTGCTATGAAGAACGCTGCTGCTCTGCGCAGGCACAACTTTTCTGTGTACCCATGTTTTTGTTTCTCTTGGAGTATAATTTTGGGATCACGGATTAATTGCATGATTAATAGATTGAAGAAATGCCAGATTTGTTTTCTAAAGTCTTGCACCATGTTATATTCCCACAAGCAAGTAGGGTTCCGATTTTTCCACATTCTTGTCAGTATTGGCTTTTGTCAAAGATTCACTTTTAAAAGGGATACACATTATCCAAACTGCTATTTTTTTTTTTTTTTTTTTTTACTGCGGGTCCACACCTGCTCTTCACGTTCGCTCCATGAGTTGCCTTGTTGCATTCTTACAACATCCCAAGAAGCACATAGCATGCTTTTCGCTCCACACATGAGATAGCTAAGAATTAGGATTTAGTAACTGAGAGAAGATAAAGGGAGTGGGGCACAAAGTCACACAAATCCCACTTTCAGATACTATCCCAAACACCTTCCTCACCGCCCTTCCAAGCTAACCCCAAACCGAGTGATCATTTCTTCTTGTGAATGTGAGCAGATCATGGTTTGCCTACACCCTCTGGATATTTTTTATGCAAAATATCGTTCCCCTGATTAGATGATAAAGACATTATTGGCTGGAACTCTTCTTCCATTATTACATGGGAAATAAAATGCTTCATAGAAGCTCTGAGGGTTGATGAAATTTCTTGATGGTCTCACAAACTGTGTCTTGTTATTTCTGAGAGGTGGAGGGTACTCAAGAGCAAGGGTTTCCCTTCAGTTTGTTTCCACGATGTTTGAGTCAAAGAAGAAGGTACAGATATGACAGTGCTGACGTCCAAACTCAGGTGAGTTCTAAAGAGCTAGAAATCTGTGTTTTAGTGTATCACCTCTTTTTAAGTGAAGCTTTATAATAATAATAATAATTATTATTATTATTATTATTATTATTATTATTTGGCTTTTTCTTGAAACTCAAGATATGCTCAAACATGCCCTACATACCTACGCATATGTGCAAACACATGTGCATTTTTACATGTGTAGTGTATGCTCTCTGATGTCTTTAACCCATCATGAAGTAGGTACTAACCTCCATTATACACACAAGCCAACTGACATGCAAACCATGCGACTGAGGTTGACAGCCAAATAAGTGGCGCCTTGGGCTTTGGCCTGATGCGCTATTACTGCACCACCACAGCTCTGTCACATGTCCTAGAAGGGCCACGTAGCTTGGGCACAGAGTCCTTTAGCCTGTCCTCATATCTTTTCTCAGCACCTCCCTATGGCCACCACAGCCTGCCTTCCCAGTCTATGTGAGTGTAACCCATGCCTACATCTCCATCCTATAGCGTTCAGACCTAGACATCCTGACACGTTGGAGGCAAGTTGCACTGACATATTTTGGAATGAGGTACGGGTGTCATTTTGGAAATTCAGGTTTTTAAATGATGTACTTAGGTTGGATAGTGCTCACACTTTAGGGATATATGAATGAGTGTCACAGGAAGAAACTCCCATTAAATCTGGAAGCTTGTTTTTAATCCAGTGATATGGACAATTAATCTTTTTTTTTTTTTTTTTTTTTTTTCCTGTACTGGGGATTGAAGTCATCTATACCTTGCACTTGCCAGGTAGATGCTTATGCCACTGAGCTATCTCCCCAACCCGCTGGTCTCTTAATCTCTGTTGGCTTCTATTTCCTCTACCTTAAAAAACAACTACTTAATTGTATCACAGTATCAAAATGATGGGGTTGACTGGGGTGCAGCTCAGTGGAAGAGCACCTGCTGTGCCCGCTGTGTGCTTGGCCCTGGGTTCAAGCCCCAGAACCATGAAGCAAACAAACAAAGCCTATTTTATTGAATACATAATCACTTGAACTATTTAACTGATTGCATGGTAAAGTCCTCTTTAAATAGGAAAATTTAAATTCTTTGTTTTATTTGTTTGCCACTAGGAATTGAATAGTCTCATGTGTGCTAAACTGGGGCTCCACCACTGAGCTAATTTCCAGCAGGATAATAATGAGAATGGGTCTTTCTAGGAGCATAACACTCAAGACCATGGCAACTTATCTGAAGTCTACATGTGCACTTCAGGGAGACAAGAACCGTGCAAAGAATCTGTGAGCTTGGACTGGAAGGAAACATGTAGCTTGACTCCAGGACTCCACTGAGTCGCATTCTTACACTAGCAGCCATGTGCTCAGCATCCCCTTGAAAGCCCAGCTGAGTCAGTACCACCCACTCTTAGCTCTTCTCGCCTCTTATGAACATGAGGACACGGACATAGAATACAAACTTTGCTGTGCTCCCTGAAGGTCCCTCCTCCAGGGCAGCCAGCCCCGTAAGCCAGTTGCTAACCTATGAGGAGATTCACCTGCAGCAGGATGGCCTGGGGCCGTGGCTCGGAAGCAGATTTCCACCATCATATGCTAGACTTGCTGAGTGAACTGCACTAGGGCTGGGGGCCTAAAATATCTGCACTTGACTCTTCCCTTATTACAAATATTCTTTATCTGAGAGCTAATGTGCCCTCAAGGGCTATGTCGCCTGCATGCACAATTTTAAGGAGATTCTAGATTTGGCTTTAAAAACAACAACTGTCTTTCAGGGTGTAGCTTTGTGTCTACAGCTAAATAACAGATTGGATTTGGAGCCAATTAATTATACAAATTCAGAGGAAGTATAAAAATAAGATTGATAGTGGCTTCTCCTAGTAACAACTCTAATGTGAAATCAGCCTAAACACAAAGTTTAAATGGGATCAAATTGCTAGGTCAATGCTTCATTGTGGAGATGCAGGATGCAGGGTCACTTTGGCATGGAGAAAGGCCTCTGAAGGACACACTGAAGACTCGTGGTGTCCCCTGGTCCTTGCCTTGCACTGGGCATGACAGCAGAAAAGAAGAGCTGGGTGGTTTGTAAGACAAAAATATAAAATATAAGACAACAAGCAGGTATGCTTTCAATAGAGTCATGTAAATGCAATGAACCTTCCTTCTAAAGTACAGTCTAGGACTGGAGAGATAGCTCAGTGGTCTGTGCACCTGCCTGGCAAGTGCAAGGACCTGGGCTTGATCCCCAGTGCCGGCTTCATGGTGCTGGCCACTGAAACCAGGAGTAGTGGCACATGACTGTAACCCCAGCGCTGGGGAGGCTGACACAGAAGGATCAATACAAGTCTGAACTGCATAGTGAGACTCTGTATCCAATAAATGATAATAAAATAAAACAGATTTTGAGCTTTATAAAATTGTGTGTGGGTTTGCACGTATGTGTGTGCGTGTGTGTGTGTTTCGTATTCACTCACTTTTTAATCATGGCAAAATATACATGAAACTCACCATTTTAAACACCTACGATTTGATGGCATTGGGCACATTCACATTGTCGCATAGCTTTCACCACCATCATCTGCAGAACTCTTTTCATCTTTCCTAACTGTACCCATTAAACACCAATTCCTTCTTCCTCTGAGACCCTGGTAACCACCACTCTACTTCCTGTCTGAATATATCTGACAGTTCTCAGCACCTCTCATAAGGGGAATCACGTGCCTGTCCTTACCTGTATGGCTTGTTTCACTTGGCATGATGTTCTTGAGTGTCACCCATATTGTAGCATGTATGAGAAATTTTCTCTTTAAAAGGCAGAATAATATTCTGTTGTGCATGTGCATGTAGGTGTGTGTGTGCATGTGCCTGTGTGTGTGTGTGTGTGTGTGTGTGTGTGTGCTGCATCTTGTGTATTCATCAATCCACTGACAACACTGGGGTTATCCCCACCTTTTGTCTATTGTGACAAATGCTACAGGGAACATTGGTATACAGATGTCTAATCATGTCCTTGCATTCTGGATGGGAACTTAGATTTTAAGGTACATTTCCAGGGCTTTAGAAACCTAAGGCCAAAATACTAATAGCAAACTCATGAAATCCGTAAGTGCTAAAGGCCCACATTTTTCAACTTATATTGTAACAATTTTGGTCTTCTTTCCGCTTTTAGTTCCTTTTCTAATGTGTACTTCATAGTCATTCACCTACCCATTTGTTCAAAAAATAAATTCATTTGTTCATTTGCGTATTTATTAAGTGCCAACGGTGTTCCAAGCATTTCACCAGGCATGGAGAAACTTTTGAGAAAAGGCAGATCTAGTTCTTACCATATGGAAGCAGATGGTGATCAAATCTTATAGATGTATCATTACAACTCTGAAGGAGAAGTCTACTGAATGATGACTGCTTATAATGGAAAGCTCTGGTCTGGTACTAAGGGCAAGGGAGGAACATTGAAATTGCTAGGCTACCAAAGGGGAGATGTAAGGCCAGCTGCACAAAGGCCCTGGGGCACAGAGCCGAGTTGGAGGAGCTTAAGGAGGCCCACTAGAGCAGAGCATCCCAGAATGGAGAGAGAAAAGCCTGAAAGGGGGGCAGATCAAGCGGGACCGTGAGAGACCTGGGACTTTATTCCAAGCTCAAGGAGAAAGCCCTGCCGAGACTTATGACTCACTACAGCCTGTGCAGGGCCACGTCCCTCTGCCAACAAAGAAGTCCACACCCTTGGAAGCCACAACCAGCCACAGGGCACATCCTTCCTGAGCGGGGAGAGGAGCTGCAACCCCTTGCACAGAGCGCAAAGCTGGGGGACAGACGTCCGAGGAGCTTGCGTCCAACACTAGGAGTGGGTGGCTTGGATCCGAGCTCTCTGAACATTTCTCTTACTGTCCAGACAGCTACTACTATCGTGCCTAACTTTGGGTGTGGAGTTTACAATTGTATATGAGCCGAGTTCTTTGTCGACTGCCAAGGACGTTTGGAACTGAGCAAGGCAAGGGTAATCAGTTCTGATGCTGCAAGCTATTGGACCACCCGCAGGGCTTGGGAGAGAAATATCCTGTTCTCCAGAAATTGGCACGATTGGCCCTGTGTGTAACAGCAGCAGGCTTTCCTCCCTGCGGCCCTGGAGTAACACAGAGTGGCCTCTGCCAGAGGTTTTGTACCTGGCTACCCAGAGCAGGGTCCCCTTCCTTGTGGGACATCTTAGATTCCTTCAGAAACAGTGGGATCTGTTTTCATTTGCTAAAGCAGCTTCCTTTTGTTCCTTCAAAAAGAAATGCATCTATGTGTACAGCTCATGAGGTTGTGTACAGAAGGCAGAATATAAGCAGAGAACCGTGGGAGAAACTTACAACACTAAGGTAACTCAGACCTCCTCAAGACTTTTATATGCAGCTCAGGTATAACTGGGCGGGGGAGGAGGGAGGGGGAGGCCTTTGTCTTTTGTTGTTGTTGTCACTGTTTGTTTGTTTGTTTTTTATACCATACATCTAGCTAAGCAGGCTGTGAAGATGACTGCTCTAGAACTTGCTTGGCTAAGCAGCACCTTTCCTCTTCTCACCAGAGAAGAGGGGAGAGAATGAGGGGAGGATCCAAGATGGAGATGTCTGCATGGGGAAGAGCAAGAAAGAGGAGGAAGAGGAAGGGAGAGGATGAAGGAAAAGGAAAGTGGGAGTGAAGGACAGATTCCATGGCCAGAGAACGGGAGCCCTGTGTTCCACCCTTTCAAGTCCTAGTCTATGTGGCATCCAGGCACCCTGCACTGGTCTCAAGCTCTCATCCTTTATAGTGTTACGGGGTCTTCTCAGCACAAGAACACGAAGAAAGTAAAGCCCATTGCTTCTTCACCTGCCTGTTCTCCAGGTATCAAAAAAATGAGTGTGAGTACCTTCAGTAAAAATGTTTGGCCTCCCCAGGAACAGTTTGCCTTTCTTCCTAAGGGGCAAACCCATCCTTTTCCTGCCCATCTGCAGGACAAAGATCTTCCTGCATTTTTCAAAGGCAGCTGCAGGCCATTATCATTGTTACAGGCTTGACCAGCCCACCAAAGAATGGGCATTCACTCTTCCAGGAACCAGAGTTTTCCAGAGAGAGGGCATTGTGGGTTCCCAGGGGTCCTTCCAAGTAATGTCACTGCAACTATAAGAATCAAAATCTCTGTAGGAAGGAGAAAGAGGAAAAACAGGTCGCTAGTTCTACCATTCAAATGAGGAGATTGATACCCTGCGGACAAAGAAATGGGTTGGCTTCTGTAGCCTGTTCCACTTGCTGAATACTGGACCCAGAAGAAATTCTTGGAAAATTTCACTCTGGTGCTACGCTTTGCTGTGTGTTGTCCAGGAAGCCACAGGTGGAGCAGGAACAGGACAACGGCAGAGTAACTGGGTGGGAACCTCGCAGCTGCATGACCTCGTCCACGGGAAGAGGGCTTCGGCCTATTTCTGCTGCTCCGTGCCAGTCACTCTTCATTTTTCCCCCTCTCCAGAGCCACTGCGACAGCTGGAGGAGAGGACCAAGGCAAGCCTCAGAGACGACAGAGAGGGGGAAACTAAACAAACATGATTCCTCTTTATCTCACCCTGAACAGAGAAACTTAGAAAAAAAATGTAAGAGAAAAACAATAAGAGTCAGTGAAACATGGGATACTCAAAGGCTAACCACAGTGCACACTAAGATACAGACTCAACTCTGGGTCACCATGGTTTGAACTTAAACACATTTAATAAAATCAAAGATCAACCTTGTCATCATATATGTTATTTCTGGTTCTCCAGAGGATAACAACAGGAACCTGTGACTTCTTGGAGTGCAACAAAGTGAGAAATGGTTTAAGAGCCACCTGTGTGCTAAGCCCTACCTATCCCTGTTTCCCATGAACCTGAAAAGAACTGGGCACTGTGACCCTGTTTTGTCATGGCAACTGACATTTTTTTGTTAAGTTTCTACCATAGGCTGAAGTCTTTCTAGATCAAGCACAAGGCAAAGTCTTCCCCGGCCTTTCCCAACTGCCCCCATTCCTTCAATGGACTTCTCAGTGAGCCAAGATGCAGCCCAGGGCACCTGTCTGACGAGGCCACCCCAACAGGTCAGAAAAAATAAGCCACAGAGCAAGGTCAGCACTAGGTTGGATGGATTTTAAAATCAGAGAGTTGACTCTCTTATAGGAAACAAAGGGGGATATGTCCTTACCCTTTAAATCCTAAGGGATATATATATATATATATATATATATATATATATATATATGAAAAATAAAAGGTTACAGATTGTTATGGTTTGTATGTAGTTGTCCCCTCGAAATCTCATGTAAATCATGGGGTTGTCCAGCACACGGCTCAAGGGGCGGGGCCAAAGGACCAGGTGGAGCTTGAAGGGCGTGGCCAAGAGAGGTGGGAACCATTAAACTGACAGCACGCACTGCCAAGCCCCCCTACCCCTCCCCCAGGCGGTGGTCTCTCTGGCGTTATGGAGCGAATCATCTCTGACACGGCGGTGTAGAGTCTTGAGGTCTTGCTACGTAATTTAGGCTGTTTTATTCTGAAACCTCCAGGAACTACGAGCTAAATAAACTTTTCCTCCCCTAAGCTTGTGTGTCCGGTATTTGTCCCAGCAACCACAGAACAGTAACTAAGACACAGATAAAGATGTATCAGTTACAATGAGGCCAAAGGAGGTGCGCATGGAGTCTGTGGCCACATCTAACCCAACCCAAATCCTAAGATAAACTGAAAAGGGAACATAGGGGTTTTTCTTTATGATTCTAAATAACCAGGATAGCTCATTATTTCACTAGTTATTAGTTACCATTGAATGGATTATTAGTTATGTCACCCGTCTGCGAGCTGGTGGTTTTGTATTTTCGGGCTCGAGGTCACACCCGCAAGGCACCAAGCACACAGAAGGTCTAGACTGTTGTCGTCGGAGGCCAGGTGGCTTTGTCCGCGCAGTTGCACTCCTCCAGGTGCGCCCCATGCTTCCGTTTCCAGAGATCTCTTGTGGCTCAGAAACCCCAGGTGCGCACAGCACGGTGAGAGCGCTGCAGCACGCCGCTGGCCGCCAAGCCTGGCCCTGCTCACCCACAGCTCAGCACTTGGTGTGAGTGGGGACAAGGCCAGCAGGGCGGTGGGATTTCTGCCGCTTCTGCATAAGCAGCAGCAGCCCATTTGCTATGCGGCCAGGATGAGACATCAACGCGGAGGGGAACAGAGGAGCTGGTTGCCTTGTTCTGCTTTTACCATGTTGAACTTCTCCCATCACCTGTTTTTCCAGAGGTCAGTGTTTGTGTAGCTCATTCATTTTTATTACGGTAAGCTAGAAAAGACTTTACCATTTTATGCACTTTTTAAAATATATTTAGTATAGGGTCTACAGGGTCTCACTACACAGATTGTACTTATAGGGATCCTCCTGTTTTCAGCCTCCCAAGCGCTGAGATTCCAGGTGCGGGCCAGGTGTTCACCACCACGTCCAGTCTCAACAGCCTTATCAGCGTGCCCTGGGGGCGAGACCTGCACAGCACAAACCCTGCCCAGTCCATGTGTCTGCCCAAGCAGGCGCTTTTGTCTGCTGAGCTGTTTGGCTGGCCCACCATTTTATCCCTTCTTCAAAGGGGATCAAAACTTTGTATCCACTCATCACCCATGCTTCCCTGCTCCGAGCCCTAAGGATCCACTGTCTGTTCTACCTGCTATTTCTATGGATTCCAGCGGCTGTCTTAAGGGCTTCTCATAAATACAGTCCGACAGTATTTGTCTTTTGTTCTCCATTATATTTTGATCCGGCCAGAAACTCTAAAAATAAGAGACTACTAATCCCAAAGTATATGAACCAATATTAAAACAATATACCTAATACTGACCATTTTCCAAGAACCACATTAAATGCTTTCTTATTGGTATTTCACTTTACTACACAGAAATGAGTTTTAAATTCTATATTTGTCCCAGGCCAATAAGTTAGTGCCTCTTGCCCTCTTGCAAGTTTTTAAAAGCAAACTCTATCATGGGCAGGAAACTTGGGGAAATTCTCAACCCCCTCCCTTGCAAAAAATAAAGACTGGTAGGATGATAATGTTTTACCTATCAGAACCTGCACAATAAATAAATAAAAGGCTAATGAGTTGCTGTTATTATCATCTAAGCTTTTTCACTAAGCCGTTCTTTTGTTTGGAGCCATCAACAAATAGAAAAAAAAAAAAGACATAAGGACTTGGTTTTCTCAGCAGGAGTCAGTGTCTGTTTGGTACCATGGATTTTTTTTCTTTCAAAAAAATCAAGACATCTATTATCTACAAAGCAAGCTTAGAGGGACAGATTGAGGGTTTCATTTTAGAATTTCATGTCTGACTGTCATAACCAGATGGTCCTATGCAAAGGAAGCATCCTACCCACAGTCTTAATTATTTCTTATCACTATCATTATTAATGTTATTATTAAGAATTCTCTTGAAAGCATTTAAATGTCTATGTTGAGGAGTCCTGAGGATTTGCTGCCCAGTTTCCAGTAACCATTTTAACTAATCACGTTGATAGTCGTTAAAAGCTTTTCTTGTCTGATGACTTTAAGGAAAGTGTACCAACTCTCGCTTCCAGCATAATTTGTTTATAGCGGCCCTTTTCACAGTTTGAACAGTAATCCATTTGTTTCCTATCTAATTATTTGATCAATTTTTGTTCTTGGGTTACTTTTAAGACTGTAGCACATTCATGACACTTTTTCTCTTAAATAAATTCTGTGTTTTTCAACCATGGCATGATTCCATTGGATGAGTTTTATAGGGTTTTCTTCAGGGGTGGAGCAGGGAAGGGTTTTTTAAAAATTGAAATATGACATCCATATCATTAGGGTTTTAAAGTTAGTAATATGCTTAGGGCGAATTTTTTATGGTTAGCAAAGCTGAGAGGTTCTGACACCCAACGGATGCACGAAGAGATAAGTTACATAAATGTATATAGTGCCCCCGAGGTGCCTCAGTTGTATTATGGGGTTTCTCATGAGCGGTCTTGGTTCAGTCAGTGAAAGACTGAAGCAAAGCTAAGTGGTTCTGAACTGGATGAGCTGTGCGTGGCGTGCACTACGCGAAAATAGAGGTGCCTTCAACACCAGCTGGTTTCCTAGGAGGCGCTGGAATACAAAATAGAATGCACCATCTAATGAAATGCTTATCTTATTAAAAATGCTTCTTTAAAATAGCCCCTGCATAGCTTTAAAACAGCCTAACAAATGACATGGAACAATGTGAAAATGATAAGGTATAAAGCTTAGGAAAAGAATGCACATAGACTGGAGCGGGGAGAGAAGGGTGATGTGATATGACTGATTGATTGGACTGCTTCTCTTAAAGATTTGGATCAGCCCTGAAGTTCATTTCTCCCTGTTTTCAAAACTGCATTTTCCTTTTTTAAATTTTTGTTTTTTAAAGTGTTTGCTGGTACTGATTTTATAATTCCTGAAAGGCAAAAAGCAAATAATTATGAAGAAAGGTTCACGGCAGAATTCTAGTCAAGTCTCACTTCTCACAGAAGCAATTATACAAAATGCTTAATTAATTGTTTTGTACGTGTGGGGCAGTCTTGTCAAAATCGAGGCTCTCGAAGGAGCAGAAAGAAAGGGTTCCCTAGGAAAGCAGCATTACAAACAAATGGGTTTTTTTATAGCAAGGATGTACCTTAAAGAAAAATCTCATTTCACCCTATTATATTCATGTGAAAAAGTGAGGGGTTCGTGTAATGAAATAATAAAATGAGATTTAGTTATTATCTTATAAGGATCAGCCACAGAGACATCAATCACTCAGGACTTTCCACTGCAAGAATACCAGTCTGTGCTTTTAACTTAAATAATAACACTTCACCGGGGACCATGTTATTTATTCAGCAGCCACTATAAACCATAGGATAATGACTAGTGCCATTCATTGGGCACTTACATTATGTCAAGCATAATTCTAAATACGTCCAACCTAGTAGCTCATCTAAACTCAAACCTTCAACCAAGAAATTTTTATTTTTATTCTCGGGTTAAGGAAACTAAGAATCCTATCACAGGTCCAGGCAGCTGAATAGGATTACTACTTAACTGCAGTCACAAAACCTACTTGCAGTTCTTCATTCAAAATATACAAGGTGGGGCTGGGGAGATAGCTCAGTAGAATAAGTGCTTGCCTGGCAAGTGCAAGGACCTGAGTTCAATCCTTGGTTTAAAAATAAATAAATAAATACACACACACACACACACACACACACACACACACACACACACGGTGACAGTCCAGCCAGTATTTTAAATGTTAGTAACACACAGAAATGCTTCACAGTTTTCCTCACTAATCTGCTCTCCAGGGGGTGAATGTGCTTCTCTGTTGAATAAGACTATTAAAATTGGCAGTCAGGGTATCTAACCACGGTGGGGCTGTAATTCTTCATATATCAGCTAGGTTGTTATACAATGAGGGATTGAAACTAATGTTCCTATTAGACAAGTAGAGGACCTATTCTCATGAAAGACCAAATTGATTCAAAGGTCCATGAAAGCATTTGTGTATTTTTATGCCAGAATTATGGGTCAGCTAAAAATGATACCCATCAGGAGATCTATAACCATTAGTAGATCCTGAATGCCAGATAGTCCCCACTCTTGCATCAACAGTGATGCTGAAAACTAAGATGTTTTCCAGAGCCTAATTATAAGCAGGTGGTGGCTGGGGCCAAACTCCAGGAGTCACAAACCCGTTCTGTTTAAGTTTATTAATGCGTCTATTGAAATCCATGAAAATGTGTGCATTCCAGAGCATTATGGGGCATTTCAGGTTGGCTGATAAAAAACAGGTGATTTCCTCCCAAAATACTGAGGTTTGGAATAAAACAGCACCATTTGTCTCCCAATGTTGCAGAACCTCCCACGGAAGTCACAGGTAGGTGCTGGTATAGCCGCGATGGACACGGGGGACAGCAGCAAGCTGGTGTGGCCAGTGCTGTCCACACCCATCCAGGTGGAACCCAAGCAATGAGGCATCTCTCATCCCTCTAATGGCGGGTGCAATGGTATTTTTAAATTTGATCTTGGTGTCTTGGCTGCTTCAGCGGAGGGCTCTTCAATTTCACATTTCATCTCAGCAACTAATGTCTACATCTTGTCAAATAGACACCAAGAATATACCGCAGGGCTACCCTGGACAAAGCTGCGACAGTGTTCGGTGGAGACTTGAGATTTGAGGGTTCGTTGACCACAGTGCTATCAAATGAGCTGTCCGATCAATGTCAGCATTAGCAGCACGATGGCTATTCTCCTCTGACTCTCTCTTCCACAACGGTCAGAGTGCTAAACTTTTTCAGTACAGCTCCTGGTTTCAATTCAAAATACCCTACCACTGGCTTTGTGCCTTTAAACGCTCGTGAACTTATTTTGATAGCGAGAAGACAAAAGCAGAGGGCTATATTTATTTCCTGTTGTTTTCTTACTAAAGATGCTATGCTGTTGCCATTGTCCTCTGTACTGTTAACAGTGGTTAACCTGCTGGTTATCACTTTATTTATGGAAAGGAATACAGGTTAGGAGGATGGTCAATCTACTCTTTTTTTCTGGCTTCTTTATGATTGGCAAAATAAATTAGCATGGTAGAAGTCACCAGACCACAAGTTTGGTCACACAGGTGTTAATTAGATAAAAATTACTCTGCAGTCATTTGCAATGGCAGCGGCTGATTGAAGTCCTTTTAAATGTATTTAGTACAGGGTCTACAGAGTGACTGAAGTGCTTTAAGTTTGTATCTTATCCTTTCTTTTCACATGCTACTTCACTGGCAATCTATTTCCTTGTGTTTGGTACCGGAAATTGAACTCAGCATCTTGGTGCTTGACAGGCAGGTGCTGTTCCACTGAGTTATATCCCCAGCTCCAGCAATCTACTTTAAAATTAATATTAAGTTTCCCTCATCCTTGATTTGGAAATCTTAAAGTTTACTTCTTTCTATTACAGAACACAAAATGCAATTTCAGTAGAGTGTTTTATACTTCCTATTAAGCACACACTCAAGTGTATGTGCCCTTGGACTCTGAACTCTTATCTTATAATGTTAGCTTTGAGATCCCTTCAAAATGTGACAAAGTTAGGATGCCTTACAATGAACTGAGAATGTATCTGTAGACTACACACTGCTGGGCTTGCCACAAATCCAATGATCCACTGAAGAGTATGGGGTACTTTAAAATGCCAGTGACTCAATGTTGAAAGAGCATCTCTTTCAGCCTTTTGAAAGAGGTAATCATTGTAATGCATTAAAACTTCTTTAAGGACCGGTGGGATAGCTCAGTGGACTAACCCCCTATTGAGGCAAGGGCTGGGACTGGGATTCAATCCCTGGCACCACATGCCTCACTGGCCCTGACCCCAAGCACACCAAGTCAGGCACAGAGACAGGATGAGGGGGCACAGGCCTGTAGTCCCAGCGCTGGGGGGCTGAAAACAGGAGGATCACTATGAGTCTGAGCTGCATATCAAGACCTGGTACCAAATACAAAAAATAAAATTTTAAAAAACCTCTTTAAAGTGAGTACTTTAGAACTTGATTCGTTTAAATGAATATTATCACTTCAGAGCAGTTATCTTGGAAAGTAAGCCCTTTTGCCACTAATTCTTTTATTGATCAAACTACTTTGAGAACCGTCCCTGTTCTGTCTAAAAAATCTACTGGTTTTAGTCATCTATTTTTATACTTATAGACAGCATGAACCCTCTTCATCATCCACTTATACTCTAGAACTGATACACATTATTGTCGTTGTGTACAAAAGCCAATCTATCAATAAGGAGAGATTTGCTGCCAGCAAGTAAAAGATCGTGCTACAGGACTTGGGGACAGTCTCAGGAAAGGAATCTGAAAGTGGGGTTTAAACCATGTCACCCTACTTTTAGATGTTGTGACAACTGTGGAAACTTCGTGCTTCGTACGACACCACTTACCTCTCTTCGGGTCCTGCAGCTTGGAGCCTCTGCCCATCCGTGACCTGCTCTTCTTTCTTCATATATAAAGTGATGGCAAAGGGACAGAAGCCTGCAGAGGACCTTTCCAACTCTGACATTTTAGTTGGCGATGCCTGGCTCTCCAGGTGACAAGCTTTCCCCACTCCCTCCCAAAAAAAAGTCATTTTAGGGCTGGGGAGTCAGCCCAGGGGCATAGCACTGGCCTGGCTAGCAAGAGGGCTTGAGCTGAATTCCCTATAAAAACTAATTAATTAATTAATTAAAAATTTTTAAAAGTCACTTTAGGCCATAGCTTTAAGGAACAGGGTGAACATCTCTAACCCCAAAATCAGAAATGCTCTAAAATCTGATACCACTAGAGGAAAACTCCATGCCATGAAACTTTGTTTCATGTGCAAATTTATAAAATATATTGTATAAAATTTCCTTCAGGCTATGTAACATATAAGACATAAATGAATTTCATGTTTAGACCTGGGCACCCTATCTCCAAGATATATATATATATATATATATATATATATATATATATATATATATATGATATCCAAACTCTTGGGGGAGAAACTGAATTCCTTTGGTTCCACGTAGCTCACATAAGACCCACTGAACCTGTACTAGACCATCAGAGGAAACAATCAGGGCTGTTTCTGCCACGACCCATGTTCCCACTTCTTCCAACACTATCAGTGCCACGGAAGAACAAGAACAATGCTTTGCTGTCAATTTTAGCATTTGGTGGACATTTTCACATTATCCTTGCAGTTCAGAGCAGACCACTCCAAGAAGGGACAAAGAATAACGCAACTTTTTCTTCTGTTGTTCGGCAAAGCCATCTTCTTTCTTCTTCTGGGGCCATGGTATTCTCATACTAGATACTCACGTCATATGAACTTGTTACATTAAAAAATATCTACTAATGACCTCTGATTCTTAATCTCTCCAATCATAGTTTTCCTCCCACCACACACACACCTTTTTTTCTCTTTTTTTTTAACAGCACCCCTGGCCTTATAACTGTTTTTCTTTGTTTTGTTTTAAAGAAATGTCAGCAAAGTCTTTGAATTAATGAACTGTGAAGTGCTCAAAAATATACTATTTCAAAAAGTATCCTGTAAGGATATAACATTAACGGGAGCTGACCTTTGAGTTTATGCCCAAACCTCTCCCCCTGACTAAAAAGAATTAAGATAACAACTGGTTCAGGGACAACCTCTTTGAACAAAGACCTAGCAAGGAAGACGTGATGAGGAGCGAGGAGAGGTCATAACTAGAAGAGCAAGCTGGGAAAATGTGTTTATGTTAGACTCCCTGGCTCTGTGGAGCACTTCCGTCTAATAATGGACTTATAACCCCTCCCCCCACACACACCCTCCATGAAAGACACCAGGTGGAGCGAGGCAAGGCAGGAGGCTGATCAAATAAACCTAAATGGTAGGTCCCTGGCTGGACCTAATGTTAGGTTAGGCTTTCTTTTAATTTTGCCATTTAAAAAAAACGCGGTGTAACTCCTTCAGTCTTTTTACAATTCTGCATGGTTGAACATTTGAAATGAGTTTGTGTATCACCCGGAGGCACTGATTCAGACTTGATTGGGACAAAGCAGACTGCATGTGCTTATTTTTATCCACGTCATTTGGGACGTTATGTCGCCAAAGGAACCAAAAATGCGTGGCATTATTGCCAAATTATCACCTATCCTTTGATCAGACAGGGCGGTGATCCTCATCAACAAGTTGTGCGACCTTTGAGTAACAGCAATGTCAGGTCAACTTGAGAAAGCGAAGCGAGAGCCCTAAACACAAATAAAAAGAAACAACCAACAATCCTTATAATTATCATCATCTGCTGCTTTCCCCTCTTTTGGCAAGGAAGCACTCCATCCATTTGCAGAAATCGCCCGCGGAAACGTTACATCAAAACTAATCACAACGATTAAAATCAGCTTTTCTGTGCAAGAGGAGGGTGAAAAGCAAGTTGGAGGCTGGAATGAGACTGTTTTTCCAACAAAAAAAGAATCTGGAAAAAAAATCTTATATTTATATATTTCTCTAAACGTATATGGAGTGCTTTATTTTTTGAAGGAGATCAATTGTCTGCCCTGCGATCAGTTAATTTGATTTAAGTTTTATTTTGGAGATTGATTTAGACTGGAGGTAGAGGCATGAGCTAATTGTATCCTGATCCTTGCCTTGAGGGGTTTCGAAGCCCTCGAGCAACTCTTCTCTGTATTTTGTTCTGTCTACCTTAGCCAAGCTATTGCATTTCTGTCTGGTGTGGCGAGCCGAGCAGATCGCTGGGAGAGAAATCGGAAAAGGGGGGAGAGGAAAAGGAAAAGGGGACTTGGAGAGAGACTTTGTGCTTCAATGTTTCAGGTAAGATCTGACGGTTCGGGTTTGTTATTATTTGCTAAGAAGGGTATGGCTGGGACTTTGGGCGCAACTCGCTTTTACGCATGTGCCAGGCATGGGGCGAGAGCGCGGCACACTCGCGCACACACGGCCCGCCGCGGCGGGAGGCTCGCGGTCCGCTCGGACCCGCGGCCGCCGCCGCCGCCTCCTCCGGGGCCGCTCGCCCGCTCCTCGCCTTTCTTCCTCCGCGGCAGGAGCCGGCCGGCCGGCGACCCCGAGTCCGCGCGCCGGGCCGGGATGCGGATCT
Organism: Capromys pilorides; assembly: GCA_004027915.1. Lineage (NCBI taxonomy): Eukaryota > Metazoa > Chordata > Mammalia > Rodentia > Capromyidae > Capromys > Capromys pilorides. Next base: position 20,599 of record PVKN010004666.1, read on the forward strand.
CCCGGCCGGGCTCGGGACCCCGCAGAGCAGTGGCCGCAGCTCGGCAGCAGCGCCCGCCGGTCCGCGCGCCCCCCGAGCCCCGCGCCCGCGCCCCAGCCCGCCGGGAGCCCTCGGGACGCCGGAGCCCGGCCGAGAGCTGCACCCGCGGGCACCGCGGCCCCGGGTGGCGACGCCATTGTGGCCGCCGAGCGGATGCGGCCCCGGGCGCTTTTCCTCCAGCCCCGCCGCGCCGCGCCGCGGCCCTTTGTGCGCCGGGCCGGTGCCCAGCGCGGCCCGCGTCCGTCTGCGGCCGGCAGAGCCCGACTCGCCGCCTCCGCCCACCCGGGCGCCTTTAAAGACCCCTCCCGCCCGTCCCCTCCCATCCCTCCCCGCCGCCCTCCCCCCGCAAACGTTGCATTTATTTTGAAAAATCCTGGTTCCCCTCCTCCCCTCCTCCGACAGCGGCGCGGGCTCGGGATTTCGTCTCCGCGGGAGGAGGCAGGGCGCGGGCCGCGGAGCGGTGGGCGCCGCAGGTACCGGCTGTGGCTGCGCCGCGCCCGCAGCGCCCGGCCGACCCGCGCCCTGCCCTCCGCCCCGCCGGCGGCCGAGGTCCCCTTAAAGCGGCAGCTTCCCGGCAGCCTCCCGCCTGCGCCTTCCTTCCGAGCCGGCGCTCGGGGCGCCCTAGCGGGCGTAGGGGGCGCGGTTCGCGCCTCCCTGACCTCCTTACCGGCCACCCCCATCCTGCCCCTGCCCTCTCGGGGGAACTGCGAAGTGTGCTTCCACTCCTGCCCCCCAGAGGGACCTGGCTGCAAAATAGAGAGCCCGCGCCTCCGGAGGGAAGAGCGGGACCGGCTGGGGTGCGGTGGGGGCGTTGGGGCGAATTCGCGTTTAAAGTGAGCCCAGGCCCCAAAAACATCGGGGAGAGGAAACCAGAGCCGCGTTGCGGGAACCCTTACCTGGATGCCAGCCCCGCGCGGCCGCGCCGCGTACGCGACGTCAGCGACCGCGGTTCGACAGTGCCTGCATTGTGCTTTCGAACACTGACACTGTCGCGGAAAGGATTTTCAGGCATCGAAAGGTTTTCACTGTGACTGTGCTGCGGGCCCGGCTGGGCGGGAGCCAACTAAGTTAGCAAAGTTGCAGAGGGGCTGCGGCTCGGTACGTGGAGAGCGACACGCAGGAACTGTCCAGTGTGCTCTGGGCCCTGGCGTCCTCGCCGGGAGCTGCGCCGCGGTGGGCAGAAGGAATGTGGTGCAGATGCTGCACTGCCCGGGAGACCATAGACCTGTCTGCTTTCAAGCAAATCGCGCGCGCGCGCACGCGTGTGTGTGTGTGTGTGTGTGTGTGTGTGTGTGTATATGTGTGTGTGTGTGTGTGTGTGTGCGCGCGCGCGCGTCCTTGTGGTGCTGGGAGAGAGAGACATAACCGTTTAACATACTCATTCTTTAAGAAACGTTTGCCTTCTGTTTTCAATCAACTGAGCTGGCAGCTACAGATACAAGTTTATTTGAGAATACCCTCTGGGTACCAAGCATGCTTGGATTGTTTTAGCAAATTAAAAATGAGCAAAATGCTTTTACCTTCTCAGCAGTAGACTCCTTAAGAGACCTCCTGTTTTGTGTGCAAGTGTGTATTTTAGAGAAACATTTTCTGTGTGTGTCTCCAATGTGTTTTTAATGTGGAAAAGGAGAAAATAAAGGATTTTTAAAGGCAGAAGCTGATGCCATGGAATGATTCATTAAATCTGACTCTGCATCAAGGAATTCACCTACATTATTTTTGAAACTGATAGCTAGCTACTTCGTGAATTTAAAATAGTGATGAATCCATTTGTCTCCTGGATAATGGGCAAGGTCCTGATTTCCTCTTCTTGTTTATATTTGGGTTGAGTTTGGCTTAAGCTAGGGCGGGGTGGGGGGGCTGGTATTTAGGAAGGTGCACATGTTGGAAACGTTCGACTCAGGAGTCCTGCCGTGGCCTGCGTGGAAAGAATGGTCAGCGACTGTGTTTCCTAATGAGGCTTCAAAGGTGACTGTGGAACTTTCAAACTTTGCATCGCGAGATCCCTTCATTGGGTTAGGCTTGTGTTCATGAGAAGACGGTTCTTAAGTAGGCAAAAACACCGGACGTTGACTGGGAAAATTTGTTTAAATGAATGGGATACACAGGCTTGTTAGTGAAAATCTCCCACCACAGTCAGCAAAATGACTGCAGCGATTTTGCTGTATTAATTATGCCCGAAGCACAGTATAAAGTTCTCTAACACACGCTAGAGGTCTCTCTTCTAGCTCTTGTGATTTTCCTGCTTGTAATTCTTTGCCAGGGCTTGCGTAGTAGGAGTGCTCAATTATGACTGGGTTCATACTTATTTAAATAATTGTGATTGACTGACCAGTCAGCGTAATCCGATGTGATATTTATTTGGGGGTGTGAATTCGGTAATTATTTTACAGATTACATACTACCCAATTCCTGGGGAAGTAACACCAATTAGGCTTCTACTAAGTGATGAAAACATGAATTCAATATGCGTTGAATGATGCATTAAGGACTTTATGGCATCAAATTATTTATCAAAGCAATTTTAAATGTGAATGTAATTAGGGAGAGATGTATTAATCGGAGAACTTTCTGAAATTAAGCTTCCATTTGGCTCTCCACTTAGCAGTAACAGTTGCTCACACAAATGCTTTATGTCTCAGAGTTCTAGAAGCAGAGAGATCGTTTTGTAATTTTGAAAAATATTTTCAACAAAAACATTTTTTTTTTCCATTTGCGCTGTCTTTGAGTCACTCAGAGGATGTCTGCCGTCCATGCGTTCGCTGAGGCTTTCGTTCTTCACTAGCTGCCTTCGTGAACCTTGCTGTCCACTGCAGTTCAGAATTTCCCACGCAAGCAGAGCATTTATTTTCTCCATCCTTAGGATGAACCTCTTGGGAATAAAAGTGAGAGTTTCCAATGCGAATGTGGGTGCTCATTTTCATGGCTTTCGCATGCAAAACTGAGAACTCATTTTTCTTGGCTTCTCGTTCATAAAAAGAGATGTACTAAATGTAATTAATGGTTGGCATGTTGATGAGTTTTGTTTGCCATAACTGCAAAAAAGTAGAACAGATTATTGCTTAGGAAGCTCGTACACTAATTCAACAAATATTTATTCCTGCCTGCTGTACAGGAAGCATGGTGCTAGATGCTAGAAGTACAATGCTGAGAGAAAGCATTCAGAGTTCCTCTCTTCCTGAGTTTATGACAAGAGAGACAGACATTAATTGAATAAATGGGCAACGGACAGAGTCGTGCTTTGGAGGATAAGGAGTGTAGGGCTCAGGTAGCGTGAACCAAGCGAGGCAGAATAATCGAGATTGGGCTCAGGGTTCCAGCAAAAGAACTGCCCCTGAGAGCTAAGAGGTGGAGATGTGGGGCAACAGAGGCGGGCAGAGGCAGTTCTTGGCGAGGAGAGTGGGGGAGAAACAGCAACTGCCAAGCTGAAGGAGGCCAAGCAAAGGCTGAGGGCTGAAGGATGAGCCCACTAGAGTTTGACAGGAGGGAGGGGGCAAGAGTGTGGGCTGCAGTGCCAGACACCTGTCTCCACCCTCAGAGTGATGCAAAGGGGAGGACCTGGGGAAAAGCGGAAGTGGCAGTGAGGCATCTGCTTTGGCAGACAGTATGCCCTGAAAGGACAACTCTGGTGGCACAGAGGCACGTGATTAAGAGAACCCAGGGTGGATACAGTGTAGCCCTGGGAAGGCTCTTAGCATCATCCAGGCAAATAAGAGCAGCTAAAGCCAGAGTTAGGTTATAGCAGGGGACACAGTGACAGAAGGGTTGGAGGGGTGTTTTTTTGTTGTTGTTTTGTTTTTTGGTGGGACCCAGGGTTTAAACTCATGACCTTGCACTTGTCAGGCAAGCACTTGTGCCATGGAGCTTTCTCCCCAGCCCTGAGATGTGTTTAGAGGGTAAGATTTGCACAACCTAGGAAAGGATAGACTGGGTAGACTGAGAAGAGAGGTGCCAAGTGGCTGACTAGGTTCTCAGCATGTTAATTCAGGGACCACTGGGATGCAGAAAGCCCCGGATGGACCTTGGGGCTTTAGCTTCAGTTCTAGTCTCCACAGTGAGAAGCAATGATGAGCCTCTTTCACACCCAGTTTACCTGAATTCTCAGAGGAAACCAGAGCAGCTGGCTGCCCTGGAACTGCGCCATTGGCTCAGTGCTCCCGAAGGCATCAGGTGCTTGTCTGTGTGTGCAGCTCATGCTGGGACCCCAGGTCCTTCTCTTGTATGAACTGCACTGTGAGGTTCCATTCCTCCAACTCTAGCTAAGTTCAAATCCATCACTAAAATAACCCCACGTTTAAACAACTGGGATAACATCAAGTGTCCACCTTATGATTTAAATGAATTGTACTGAATGTTATAAAAGTGTTCAATTAGTATACAACTCCACTGTTGAAGTACTTTTTTTGGTTTCTGTTTGTTTGTTGTGGCCTTGGTCCCATGCTATAGCCGGCCTGAACTTAAACTCAATGCTTCTGCTGCCTCGGCCTCCCAGTGCTGGGATAACAGGCAAGCTCCGCCATGCCCTGATTTCAACTGTGCCTCATAAAAGCTCATTTGCCTCAACTAATTGACATGATAATTTCATATTTCTCACTGAAAATATCTTTTAAGGACTTAGATGTCCTTAGACCAGCAACCTCTTGGTCCAATTACAGTACCTGTTGGTCACCAAGTCTTCCTCACGTTCTCTACTGATCTTTGGCAAACCAAGTCTCCAGGTGACATTTCATGCTTTTGTTTTTCTACATTTTATTATAAAGAGGAAAAATAATGATACAGAATTTCAAAACAATTCACATGTTTCTTAAATGAAACACTTTTTTCTATTTATGATCCCTTGCCCACTCTCTGCATTTCTTCTTATTTCTCTGAAACTTTTTCTCCCATGTCTGGCTTCACCACCACACATAACAGCCAGGAAATGACTTTGCCTAACACGCTACCACCAACAGAACATGAACTGATGACTAATTGATTGATTTTAAAGTAGTCTAAAGCCAGGCATTTTTTTTCTTCTTTTCAACATCAAAATTTATTAGGAAGAAAACTTCAGTAAAAGAAATCTGCCATGGAGGTTTTATAACAGTATTCCTTTCTGGTTGTGCTCCTTCCAGGGAATTCCAGGTCAGGGCTCTTTCCAGGAAATTTAGGTTCCAGTTACTTCCAAGAAAGTCTGAATACCATTCTATGTGCAGTGATTTGATACACAAATGTGATTCCATGAGGTTCTTTTCTTGGCGGTGCTCATGTTGGTAGCCTAGAAGCCAAGCACTGGTTGGAAGAAAAAAAAAACTCATTCAAGCCAGCTCACCTGGAAGTCCATTCCTTCTATAAAAGTGAGAGCAATAGTATCTCTCCCACCTGCCTTATATGTTTTGTTGACAGGAAAAATAAGAATATGTTTATCAAACCCGTGAGCATCCTGCATCCCAAATGCCAGGTTCTTGGGAGGCACCGCCCAGCTCTAGCCTGTGCTACTTTCCTATTCAGTACCTCCGTCCACGCCCATCCTCCTCCTCCAACCCTCTTCTGAGTCTCATGACACTGGTTACATCTACAGTAAAGGAGCAAGTACCAGTGGCAGAGCCACAGTGTCTCACCAGATCTCGCTGTTCTTCAGAGAACACTGTGAGGTCGGTAGTATCACATGCCTATCTGACAGGGGAAAGAACTGAGGTTGGGATGCTTACGGGACTTGTGTAAGGCCCAAGACTGGGCCACTGGCAAACCAGAGGCTGTGGCTCAGCAGGCACCCACCAGACCCAGCTCCTGCGGGCCATTCTACAACCCAAGCACACAGGCAGCTCTCTCTGCCCAGTCCAACTCTGAGCCCTTGGCGTTGGTACTCAGTAGAGCACTTCCTGTCTCCCACCAACTTCCAGACCTCTCTCCTCTCATCACTGTCGCTCCCCTCCCCACCATCTTCCCTAGATGCCTCTCCTCCAACACCAGCTACCGACTCTGACATCAAAAGAGAAATTAAAAATGGTGGGAGACTGTTGGGCTCAGAACATGGGGCTTGTCTTTAAGCTCTTGCTGAGCATATGTATGGCTTGCACGTGCTCTGTTCTGCAAACCAAGATGTAGATTAGTTTTCTATCCAATGAAAACTGACAATTCAGACCTCGCTGCCCACATAAACGTTTCTGCAAAGGAAAAGACTTGCAGACTGAGGAGAATGTTAACCAGGTGGGCGAATAGTCTTCCTGATAAATCCTTCCCAAGCCTCTCCTGCTACCATCACTTACTGTTCTCATAGCAGCTTCACTTTGTTGGAAATTTGTGGCAAATAAAACTGAAAGTGTGTGGGGAAAAAAAAAAAAGCAAAACATTCTCTGGGTGAAAATACAAAGGCTACATTGGTCCAGAGTGCTAACAGTTTTCTCCCAAACCATCCACTTCACCATTTCCTCCTTGAATCTCCTTCCGTGGAACCAAATTAGTTTGGCTATATTACTTAAGACCTCTAAGCTTCGGTTTTCTGAGCAGTACAAAAAACAGTTTTCTGAAGTGTGAGTGAGAAAACCAAACGAGAGAGTTCTAAATGGGAAATGGCAGTCCTAGTTGTGTTCTGAGAATTAAATGAGGCCAAATGGGACGTTTATGCCGAGCATACAGCGGGCCCTCGGAGGACAGCCTCCAACTTTACCAAGAGTAAAGGACCGTGCTGATTCACTTTTGCCCCTCTGTTCTTTGGTACAGGGCTTGGCAGACAGAGTACGTTCCCAACAAATAATTGTTGGATGCAGGAACACAGAGCTTTGGAGAACGCAAGAGTAAAGCCAGATGGTGATCCCACTTCCCGGAAGTACTTCTTGCCATTGGCAGGAGGGTCCAAGTTCTACCAGATGCTCTGGCATCTGAGGGGTACTGACCTTTTCTAATCAATTAGATCAATCATTTGGGAACAGATTGAATTTGATCTGGGGAGCTACTGATTTCCCATAGGATGTCATTTCAAAGGTGGTCCTCCGCTTTGCCTTTCAAGGACCCCCATGGAGGTCCCCCTGGGCAGGACTGTCATGGGATTTCCAAATCCAAGGCCACTGGGAACTGAGCTGTGAAATGACGAGAATGCTTCACTATGTTCTGCCCCATGCCAGGGAGTCCCTAAGCCTCCTGTATACAGCCCAGCAGCTCCCGAGCCACTGTGATACCCATTCCAGCCAGCAGATGGCAGTGGCACCCACTCACAAGGAAACCCTGGGTCTGTCCAAGCCTCCGGTCTTTTGCTTAGTTTCTGGCATTGTCCCATCCTGAATGGAAAGAGAGGCCAAGTTGGCTTTCAGTACTTGCCTTGGCTTCTTCAGGGAAACAGCTGGGGCTCAACAGGGGCCACTGGGAGGGTCAGCACCTGCACTGGTCCACTTCCCCTTGGCTGTGGGCCAAGGGTGAGCCAGCAGGAGCTGGGTCTTGCTAGAATTCACTTACTGCTTTCTTCGAGGGAGGGAGGAACAGTAAGAGAATCAGATCAACAGAAGAAAGAGCTGTCATCCCACAACAGCATCAATCATGCTGTCACATGGTGTGCTGAGAGGACACAATGCCAGCTAATAGGAACACTAGCAGACATGACACCTCTGCTGTAAGCAGTCTTCTGCCACCATGGAACAAGATGAGCCATCTCGTGTGTTCTACTGGGTCTCCTGGTTGGGTGGAACTGAGTCCACTGTTACCTGCTGGTCCCCCAACCCTGGTTCCATTCTCTGTACAAAAAGGGATGATGAGAATCACATGAAAAGTTACCATAAGAATTAAATATCATATAGCAGTCAGTGATTTTCGACTTTTTAAAAAAATTTTTATTTATTTATGTAGTTGGTACAGGATCTCGCTATGCATCTCAGACTCCTAGTGATCCTCCTATCTCAGCTTGCCCAGCACTGGGATTGCAGGCATGTGCCACTACTCCCTGTTTTGGTGGCTGGCACAGCATGTGGTACTGGGGAACTAACTGGGGTCCTTGCACTTGCCAGCTTAGACCACCAGTCTATCTTCCCAGCCCCAGTCAGTGATTTTAAAGGTCTTTGCACTATATTTTTTCACTGGATGCTCATCTATCATCCAAACAGCATCTCTTTTAATCCTGTTAGTCATTAAAAATACTTACTCTTCCCCCCCACAAGTAAAACAAAAATAAAGTCATTCAAAAGAAGAGTTTATACTACTACTCAAATTTACTTACTTGGGGCGGGAGAGAATAAGCACCTGCCTGGCAAGCACAAGGTCCTGAGTTCAATCCCCGATACTACAAAAAAAATTTATTATATATATATATATATATATATATATATATATATATATATATTTACTTGAGTGTATGTACAGGAAATTTTATTTCCTGGGACACAGGAAAACAAATTAATGGCAGGATTGTAATATCTCATTGTGATAATATTTACATTTTAAAAATTATTATAGTACAAGGCACATGGCCATTAGTCCCTCCAACACACTTCCCCTCGCCTTGAACACACACATGCCATCATTCTTGCTACTTTCGGAAGCAGCTCTGGGAGCCCTCTCTTGTGGGTACTTTTCCAAGATGTGACAAAAAGCACGGGACACCCCGCCGCTGAGCGCCACCTGGCAGGGGGCGGGCCTGCAGCGGCACGCGGCGTGTCCTCGTCCACCTGATTTGCAGAGCTGGCGCTGCTCGATTGCGAGCTCTTCTCCAAAGCAGTTATCTCCAAAGACAACTGCTTTTAATAAATTGGGACATTAGGCAGCCACCGCAGCGCAACTGGAGACCGTTGCAAGAGAGCAGTTCTGTCTTAGCTGCTTCTCACCGCTGGGACAAACGCTGGATATCCACAGCTGCGGAAGCAGAGGTTTACTTTGGCTCACGGCCTTGGAGGCTTCAGTCCACGGGTGGCTGGCTCTTGGTGCAAAGGCGGGGGAGCTGGAGGCTGCTCACGCCAGGGCGGCAGACACGCCCTTCCAGGCCACGCCCACCGCTTCCGGCTAGGCCCCGCCTCCCAGCCGCGAGTCACCTGTGAACTGATCCACAGACGCGTACTGCCCTGCGATCCACTTCCCTTCCAAACATGTGGCGCTCTGGGTGGGGCACCCCAGATCTAAGCCCCTAGAACTTCTTCAGAAAGTAGCAAGAACAATGGGTGTGTTTGGTGCAGGCAGGAGTATGCTGAGGGGGATTTGCCGTAGTGTCTTTTACTGCAATAAATTTTAAAAACTCTAAACATACACATTTTGTATCATATTTCATGTTGCATTGCTGAGTAGGGGGCCCCTGCGAGCCACTAAAATGACTAGGGAGAAGAAAAGTCAACAGTCAGAAAATATGGGGCTCACATCCGACTGTTTGGGAGAGAGTGTGAACTATTTTAAAGTCTTATTCATTAAAATTTGCATCAAGGACACTTAGGTATGGTCAGTCTCCCCGCCATTTTCAGAGAGCAAAGAGCCTGCAGTAATTCAGCCTGCTTCCACTTCCCTTTCTTCCTGCTTTTCTCACCTGGCAGTGGTCACTCATCATTTCAGGAGGATCTCAGGGGTTTGCTGCTTGGCAGTCAGCTTGGTCACAGCTGTGAGGGTCAGTGAGGAGGACAGCCCTTCCCCCCATGGGATCCTGGGACCCGTAGCGCTGAAAGGAAGTCACCGGCAATGCTGCAGTGTGATCTAACTCAGCCCCTCCCTGGTCAGCAATGCCCTTCCATCGGGATCAGGGACGGAAAGGTTAGGGTCTGGCATGCGGTGACTTCAGACCTCCCTGTCCATCCTGTGCCCAAATGGGGTTTGGTAGAAGATCCAAACTGAGGGCCTCAATTTCAGAAAGAAGCTTTCTCAGAGGCTGAAAATATTATATGTCCGAGATGCAAAGTGTGTGAGAAATGAATCATTGAAAGGCTGCGTAAGTCACGTTATCTGGGTAAGAAATGGAGGTGGCTTTCTATAGAAAAGTGAATTCAGCACGACCTGCAGCGAGCCCCTCTTGGTAGCGAAACCACGGAGTCCATGCCCAGTGCAGTCCCAGGGACCCTGGGACGTGATCTTCTGCCAGGAGTTGAGGTGGAGCTGTGTACAAAGTGGAGACCTGCAGGCTTCACCTCAGAAATTCGGGGGCATCTCCTACCATTTTTCTTCCAATTAAACCTCTATGTTCATGCAAATCATGACACAGTGTTATTCTTTCACTTGTAATCTGTCTACATGCATTAGAAACTAAGAATATTTCTAGCTCAACTCACTAAAAGTCTTGATTACTTAGCTCTGCATAATTGTTCTAGTGTCTTTGTCTCTCCTTCCTTCTTCAAGAAAACTCTGAGTTGAAAATGCATTTTAAGCTTAGGCTTAGCTTCAGCTCTCACTTTTGAAAACAAGTACCGAGATTCTTTTTTTGATTTTTTTTTTCACTGTACAGTTGAAATGTTCATATAGCTGAGTTATTTTTGACAGTTCTTCTGCAAACTATAAATGTCTGGTAAGAACACTTCCAAATTATTCTGCAAAAGAATAAGTCAGTTAAAGTTTTTAACTCTTAGTACCTCCTGGTAAGTTCCTGTGTTAACACAATAACCTTTTATTTTGAAAGTGAATGAATTACTTCTAAGTGGATTTTGCAAGAAGTTCTTTGCAAATAATTTGATTTTACTTTACTCATTTTTAATTTTTATGGGAGTGGGGAGTGAACCCAAGACCTGATGTATAATAAAGCACCTACCACTGCTCTTTTTATTTTTAGAAGAATCTCATTAAATTGCTAAATTACTCAAACTACATTCAGACTTGTGGTTTTCCTACCTCAGTTTCCCAAATAGCTGAAACTATAGACAGGCATCATTTCACAGGCTCCCAAATCACTGGTTTTAGCATCAGTTTTTAAACATGAATTTATGTAGCCACAGAGATATTTAGGGTCAGTTTTTGGTTATTTCAGAGCTAAAGATATAGTTTACAAATGATCTGTTTTCTCCCTTTTCATTGCTACTGTACCTACCGCGCAGCTTCATAATAACCTTTTGGATTTCTTTGCCTTTGTTTAAGCCGAACTGCAAAAAGGAAACAAAAGGAAATCAATTTCAAATCCAGTTCTCTTTCTTTTACCCTCTTCTTCAACAACTTAAAAAATATGCTGGAAAGGACTCAGCTCTTGGTCCATGCATGATAGACAGACATAGAGTATGTATAATCTGGAAAAAAAGTCAAGCCAAGAGTATCTTTGATGAACATTAATTAAACTAGTATTAAATTTTGCAATCTAGTGATCTACATATTACCACTGAAGTCAAAGCCTTCTGCTCCGTTCCAACTTTTGCAAACTACTACATGATTTCAGCATGATCTTGACTGACTTATTGAACTCTTTAACAAACAATCTTTCCTAACTACAGATGCAAATCAGTCTCGCAAAATATTTTCTAGCTCGGTAGCTGTCACACTTTAGTGTCCATCAGCAGTGCCTGGAGCACTTGTTAAAAACAGATTTCTGGCTGCACTCCCAGAGTTTTGGAATAGCTAGGTCTAGAGTGAGGCCTGAGAATTTGCATTTCTAACAGGTTCCCAATGCTGCTGTTCCCAGGACCTCACTTTGAGAACCTGTGTTTGAGAGGCATAGTAGACCCTGAAGATCCTCGTGGAGAGAAATTTAAAAAAAAGAAAAATTCACCAATGAAATAAATTGGAGAAACACTCTCCTATCTTTTGGAGTCTCCTTAAGTATTATGAAGGTTTCTGGGAGTCTTCTAATACAGGGAATGGAATCAACATTTTCTAAACTTGCAGGACTGCATAGCACTGTATTCTGTGGGTACCCATTAGCTCTCAGGATGACTCAGCCGCAGAGAAGGCCACCCCGCACCCCAGGGGCTCCTCCACCAGCGGAACATTGCCCCTTCTGCCACATGTTGGCCACCTATTGCTTGGACTTGCTTGGACATGGTGGGACATTTCTACCAAGTGTTGCCTCTCCACCCCACCCCCACTCGCTCCCAAGAGACCTGCTTTTTTTTTTTTATGCTTTGTGTTTCTCTTCAATTTACTATTATACATCACAATCCAAGCAATGAGAGAGTCTATGGCAGTGAATAACAGAAGTAATGGGAAAGATATCAGGAATATTTTATGGCTATGGAAGTTCAGATGAGATTTTGTGAACACATCCCATGAATCAGGTTGTGCTGTGAGCCTTCCACGTTGCATCACAAATGGGCTTCCATGAGCAGCACCATAAAGCCAGTACCTCACCCTGTTTAGCAATGGTTTCAAGTAGAAAGTCAGGCCTCACTCTGTCAACATTTGACACAACAATAGAGT
>PVKN010004667.1:0-32900 GCA_004027915.1 Capromys pilorides
TAGTGGGAAATGAATCTATTAGTACATCTTCTTTTTCTCTTCCTCTTCTTCTCCTTCCTCTTCTTTTTAAATTGGAATGCATTAGTTATACAGAATGCTAAGGTTTGTCTTTGGAAATTGGTAATACCAATGGTATTTTGATTATTCTCAATCCCAGTACCTCCTGTCCCTTTTCTCTCTGCTCCCCCAGTCCCTTTCTCCTCTCCATAGTGTGTGTCTGCTATTAACCTCAAGACCAAAGATCATGGATTATAGGTCGAGGCACTGGCCCTGGTGCTGAAAGTCTGAGTGACAGGATGAGGGACGATGTTAGGGAAGTAGGTGTTCTGGGTATGAGAACCCCACCCAAGGATAAAGCCTTTTGTTCCTTGTGAAAGGAAAGAAAAAAGTGGGCTGTTGGTTGATCTGAGAAGCCCATGTGCTTGGTCAGAGAAGAGAACAGCTAGGTAGAAAGTGGAGGCAGGGTGATGGGAGCAGGTGGCCAGCATAGATGGAAAGTGTCCTTTAGCTCTTGTGGGACAGGATTTAAAAAGTGGTCTGGAATAGAAACGGGTCTGAGCTGGGTTCAGAGCCTGCCTTTGCTCAAGCACCACTACCCATGAGGGAGCCCTTGCATGCCATGAGTTCTTAGATATATTACCTAACCTGTGTGGTCTTGCTTTTCACTTTTAAGTGGATATGAGAACAGTACTCATGGTGTAAAATTATGGTAAAGGTTCAGTAGTCTGTTCAGTGACAGCTGGGAAGGTAGCTCGGAGGCCTAACTGCCTGCCTGGCAAGCACAAGGACCTGGGTTTGATACCTAGTACCACATGCTGGGCCAGCCCAAAAACTGGGCATGGTAGCACTTGCCTGTAATCCCAGCACTGAAGAAGCTGAGACAAGAGGATCACTATGAGTCTGAACTGTGTAGCAAGACCCTGTACCAAATAAATAAAATAATTAATTAATTTAAAAAGTATGTTCAGTGGCAAAGTGCTTAGGAAAATGTCACAGAGTGATGGTGATGACAGTGATGCCATTGTGTGTGGACTGCTTTGGGTGTCTCCATGGGACTAAGACCCACCAGCACAACAGAGTGTGAACTAAAGGTGTGAAAAAATTGTCATGTTGAGCTCTGTCACCATTGATTTATGGGAAGGACCACCAGATCCATTGACAAAGGGACTGGAGCATAGGCAACACAAGTCTAACAGGTGGGCCTCAGACAACATGAGGTGACAGCAAATGACGAGGCACGAAATCAGGACCTTGGGTCAAAGGGATCTCATAGGCTATGAAAGAAAGAAGTGAAGGACTGAATCCACAGCTGGGGCAGTGAGGACAAAGTAGCATGCTAGCCATAGCTCTCACCTGCTGGGACACAGAGATGATATCATCTGTCCCACTCACTGAGTGTCTTAGTTGGCAGGCAGCAGGGAAAGTGGCCTTAGGGATTGTTTACCTTAGATTGCTTTATCTTTTATCTTCAACTATCATTTTCATAACTATGCTTGTTAGAGAGTGCCATTTCTTGAATGTTTTGAATGAATAGGATAAAAGTAATCAATTAACTGGTTCTTGACTCTTTCCAGATACATTTAAATACAATTGTGACAATGCTGTATGTTCAAATATTGGTAAAGATTTAATGTTGTTCCAAGAAAATATTTTACAGAACCTACAAAGTGATGATATAGAGAAGTAAGTTAGTAAACAGTGTGGTTTTTTTAAAAGCAGTGAAACTGTGTTCACTTTTTCAGATTCATATTCATTTCAGCTAATGTTTGAGTTATCTGATATGTTTAGAAACAGTGCTGGACCCTTTGATGCCAGGATATAAAATGGTTGTATGTGTTGTGTTCCTTTTTTTCAGGGACTATCACTTTCTTTTGAGAGAGCTGTTCTTTAGGTTGAGCTGTGACAGAAATTAAAAAATATAAAGGTATAAATAAGGATATTTTTCCTTAGATACGAGAAGAAGCCTGTGAATCAACTCAGTGCAGGCAGGGAGCCTGGTGTTCAGAGACCTAGGTTCCTTTTGAGGTTACTTCCTGGCCTGAAATGGCTAGTAGAAATCCGGCCTTCTGCCTTAATTCCATTCCTTCGCTGCTGTCCCAAGACCTTGCATGACATTTCTTACACTTTGTTGGACTAATCTTCGTTTTGTGGTCAAGCCTCATAGTAAGGAAGACTGGGAAATGTAACTTGTATTCAGGGAAGGCATCCAGACACCTAAAATCTGGAAATACTTTGCCTAGGAAGACAGAGAGGATGGCTGTCAGGGACGAGCCCACCATTAGTAGCCCCTTTTGATAGATGTGAAGCCTCAGAGTGGTTATGATAAGCCTAGCATTACAGCATGATAAATGGTTGCACCTTCACGACCTATTGTAAGCAATAATTTATTAATCCTATACACTACTTGGGTGAAAGTAGGACAGGTGATGAGTGGACTAGAAGTGACTTAGTTGCTAACTTTTTTTTGAGACCAGGTCTTGCTATCTAGCTCAGACTGTCTTTGAACTCACTGTAGTCCAGGCTGGCCTTGAACTCATAGCAGTCCTCCTGCCTCCGTCTTCCAAGTGCTAGGAATACAGGTGTATGCTACCACACATGACATTAACCATTAACTTGTGTAGAGGCTTGATTCAGGAGCCATCAGGCATTACAGCACAAGGGTGGAAAGTATTATTCCTTATGATATTGGAGCAACTGGATTCAGAGCTGAAAATAATTGAGAAGTTTAGTGGTATACCGCAGTGGCCCTACATGTATTTGAGTTGAAAGGAAGGTGTAAGCCAGGTATGGCAGCATACATTTACGATCCCAGCATTCAGGTAGCTGAGGCAGGACGATTGAGAGTTGGAGGCCAGCTTGCCTCAAAAAAACCAAACTAACAAAAAGAAATAGGAAGCTGTACACTATTCTCTATGTTGGATCTAAAGAATTACAGCAGGGGTCCCCAACTCCTGGGTCATGATCTGGTGCCCATCAGTGGCCTGTTAACACTGGCTACACAGCAGGAGGTAAGTGGCAGTCCAGCTAATGAGGCTGCATCTGTATTGGTGGCCACTCCCCACCACTAGCATGGCAGCCTGAGCTCCATCTTATGTCAGCAGCAGCATTAGATTCTCTGAGGAGCACAAACCCTGCTGTGAACTGCACGTGTGCAGGCTCTAGCTTTGTGAAAGAAGAGCTGCCTTGAAGACGTCGCCTCTCTCTCTCTCTGTCTCTCTCTGTTTTTTTTTGTGTATATATATATATATATATATATATATATATATATATATTTATTTATTTTTTGGACTGGGGATCAAACTCAAGACCTTGCACTTGTCAAACAGGCACTTATGCCACTGAGCTATGTCAGCAGCCAAGAGGTCTTTTCTTACACTGAGAAATGAGATCTAAAGGTGGGTCAGAGCTTTCTTAGGAAGAACAATCACTACCAGCAGTACATTTCAGTGATACAGAATGGATCACAAAGTTTTCTTAAAGGTGACATATTCCACTTGCCCAACAAGACCCAATCTGACACATCAGTGGCAATGACAGATGTGTTCAAGTTGACCAATAAAGTGGTTGTATTCGCCACCAAACTGGAATGATGGGGGCAGTGAGTAGACACTGAGATTTTTGACATGTTTCAAAAATTAGGAGATTTTGAAAGAGACTAACCCAGGACAGTTTTTCTCTGAGATGGGGCACAGTCACCTATCTTTGCTTTCAGAAGTGTTTGACCATTACTTCCTGTCCGTACAGGACCTCAGAACTGGGAAGAAATGGATCTGAGCCCATTTTGCATAAGCTGGTGGAATGGACTTTGTCCATACTGGACAAGGATAGTTGCTTGAGATCACAGATGATGTTGGGCTTAAAAGTATGTTTGAAAGGGTTAGCAAGATAGCTCAATGGACTAAGCACCTGCTTTGGCAAGTACATGTACCAGGGTTTGAACCCTGGTCCTGCATACCATGTCAGCCCCGCCCCTGAGGCCTGCTCAGCTGGCCACTGAGACCCAGTCCAGATGTGGTGGTGTGTGCCTGTAATCCCAGGCTGAAATTAGGATCACTATGAGTCTGAACTGTGTAGTGAGACCCTAAACCAAATACATAATGTATTTATGTACCAAATACATAAAATGAAAAAACAAAACAAAACAAACATTTGAGATGATTTCAGCTCTCCTTATGTTCTGGATTAAAGTCAAGGCAGGATATCGTGGGATTGCCACAGAAGCTCTGAAAAGCCCCCTGCCATTTCCAACTTCTTTTTTTGAGACAAGGTCTCCTTATGCAGTTCTGGGTGGCCTTGTGTTTACTTTTCTTTTTTTATGTATTTAGGACAGGGTTTACAGGGTCTCACTACATAGATCAGACTGTAGTGATCTTCCTGTTTTCAGCCTCTCAAGCTCCGGGATTACAGGTGCGCACCACCATGCCCAGTCTCAACTGCTGTCTCAGTGTGCCCCAGGGGCATGGCTGGCATGGCACACTGGGTACAGAACCCTGGCCCCTGTGCTCTGCCTAGGCAGATGCTTTAGTCTGCTGAGCTATCTAGATGTGCTCACTTTCATAACCCCCCCAGGTCGGTGTCAAACTTGCAGAGATCCTCCTGTCTCGACCTCCTGAGTGCTGGGATTGCAGGTATGTACCACCATACCCAGTTCTGGGGCTGCATGGTGGCTGCCTGGTGATTCTGGGTGCCTTAGAATCCAGGGCTAATACCATGCACCCAGTGGTACTGGGCCAAGACTGCACAGCATGCGGGCCTGGGGATCGAACTTGAGTCCTTGTGCTTGTCATGTAGGTGCTTATGCCTCTGAACTGTCTCCCCCACCATCTTATCTTTGTAAAGCAAGGTTTTCTGTAGTGACAGCAACTAACATGAAATTATGAAGTACACTGGACATAAACACTTCAGGTATCATTGTCTCCTGTCACCTCTGCATAGGACTGTCTATTCGCAGGCAAGCAAGTTCAAAATGCCCATGGGTTTTGCTTTATGGTGCGTTGTGTGATTATTTAATTCTATATTAAAATATGATTATAATAGAAATAAAATACATAATATATGTAATGGGCTTGAGTCGCCCTGAAACCATACCATCTATCTGGTAAAATTGTCTTTCATGAAAAATTGTCTTCCTTAAAACTGGTTCTTGGTGCCCCAAAAGTTTTGAGTTGCAGAACTGAGGGTGGGACCATCAGGAAGGAGTACTCTCCCTGTGTCCATATCTCCAAGCCAGAGATACAACTCTAAGATCAGCAAAGAATGTATACCACTTCCCTTTCCCCCAAGTCCTGTGACGGTGACACTGTGAGCCCCCGTGGGTGTTGTGCTTGTGGCACAACAATGGGACATGGAGCTTGGGGAGGTGACTGCTTTATAGTAAGTAGACTTGCTCTTCATGCCTGAGGAGACAGAATGCCATCCCTTAATGTTGCTCACTGAGGACACCTCCCTGAAGAGTGTCCTGAGCCGGGGTGGTCAGGACCTGGCTTTTTGGTGTGGCCACCAAGATGTGTCAGAGGGCCAAAAACCCAGGCAGGGCTGAGTCTGTTAGCAGGAGGTTGTAGGAATAAATGAAGTAATGCACACGGCCCATTTGCTGCAGCACATGGTGCCCTGGGAGCGCTTGACCAGCGTTGCTTCTGGGACTCTGAAGAGGCACACCAGCAGATGGTGTGGCTGTCATCACAGTTTTCCAGAGCTCAGATGGGTACAAGGTCCTAGGCT
This sequence comes from Capromys pilorides, assembly GCA_004027915.1. NCBI lineage: Eukaryota > Metazoa > Chordata > Mammalia > Rodentia > Capromyidae > Capromys > Capromys pilorides. Next base: position 5,722 of record PVKN010004667.1, read on the forward strand.
TGGCAGGTGTTGGGAAGCTGGGAGGGAAGAGAAGGATAAGGCCTGATTGCTTTTGCCTTGTCATGCATGCCTCCCACCCAGGACATCCCTCAGACGTGGACTCACCTAGCTTTTACTAATTATTTATAATTTAACATCTTCAGTGTATAATTAAATGATGTTTATGCCTTTGGCTTATATTTACAATTGGCTTACTTTGAAATAAGTCTTACTAATTTATACATAACTTTAGCAGACTCTTTGCTAACTGGTTCCAAACTAGTGAAACTTAAAAAATCTATATGGTATATGGAATTATAATGAAAATATAGAGCTAAAGAACTTTTAAAGATTAGGTTAATTTTTTAGTTTTACAGAAGAGAAAATTAAGGCAAGAGAAGCCAATAAATTGGCTCCAGAGTGATCATGTTGGTGAGTGGTGAACATGGTGCTGGACCTTGGCCTCTCGCCGTGTCTAGAACCTTTGAACCCCTTAGGGGAAATATGGAGGGGTATTTCCACTGGCCTGTTGAGGGGGCACATATCGAGCCAGGGCACATCTGTCCTCATTCTAGAATGAAAACAGAGAAAAGTTAATGCCAGAGAGACGCACTGAAAAGATCCAGCCTAAAAAGGGAGGGAAGCAGGGCCTACAGAAAGTCTTTCAGTGGACTTCTTTGGGTCTGCCATGGGAGGTTCATGTCATCTGCAAATAGTAATAAGGTGACATTTTGCTTTCCCATAGATTTTTTTCCTTTCTCTTGTCCTGCTGCTCTGGCAGCTAATGTTTTGGTTCCTGATTTTAGAAGAAAAGTTTTCTAAGTCCCCCCAATTTAATTCATTTCATAATCTTTAAAAGAAACTGTAGTATTTACTTTGTGAACATTAAATTGGCTAAAACCAAGGGAAGAAAAGAGAGTATCCCATGATGGTGAGGTTACAGAGCAACCAGAATGCTCCTGCTGTACCAGGGGAGAGTAAGTTGGTGCAACCACTGTGGGACTGTTTGGGGTCAGCTGCCAAAGCAGATGTAAATGCGCCTTTTGGCCCAGAACTTGCAGTGCTTGGTGTCTATCCAGCTTTGTGATCCACCAGAAACATATGTGCCTGTGTACTGGAGGCTTGATGATGTTCACGGTAGCAAAACAGCCCAAGTGGAAGCAGTCCCAGTGCCCACCTGAGGTGCAGGAACAGATCCTGTGGTGACTTCCCTAGGGAATGGTAGAATCAATGGGAGCTGATGGACAGTGATCCGCTGGAGTGATCTGCGTGAACTTCAGTGTTCATTCAGACACGAAAGGTTATGTAGGACACGAGTCCCTTTATAGAAAGTTCAGAAACCAACAGAACTAATTGGTGCGGTTAGAAGTGAGAGTAGTGGGTGGCTCTTAGGAGACAGGAAGTGAAGGAAGGGGCACGGGGGCTGGGGCTGGCGATATTTCTGCATCCAGGGGCTAGTTGTGAGGTTGTGCTCACCTTGCGATGTACCCTTAGCATTGTGTGTGCTTTTCTGTTTATGTTCTGCTTCCATAAACAAGTTTACAGAAACACTAGAAAAAGGAAGCATATTCATTACATTGTGCTTGCTTAACAGTCACTGAGGACGAAAGTGAAAGATTTTTGTATGTTGAATAAAATAATTATTTTGTCATTTTTAAATTTTTTATTTTTGCACTTGAATGTTTATATTTGTTTTACAATATTTGTATGTGTTGGTACCTTAGGCCATATATTTAATTTGCAAAACCCATACAGTGTTAGAAGTACTTTCCCATTTATTTTTTCAACTCATGGTAGTAAAGGGTAAAGAAGCTGGGTGAGCTGAGACTCGAGGCTATATAAGCTGGTGGCCTGTGTAGAGGGTGGCTTGAAAGAGGTGGGTAGGCCACACACGGTTCAGTGGCATCTGTATCAGGGTTGGTTTCCTTGTCACAGAAGCAGGAGTGTGTGACGGAAAGGTGATGGGAAAGCTAGGGGTCTGGGGCCAGGTTTCTGAACAGCTTCGATGACTGAGGTATTTCAGCATTTTCCAGATTCTCTTGGTAGCCTCATTCTTCTGTCAGCTCTGTATCTTAAAGGAGGCAGAAAGTGATGTTTCTGATGCAAGGTTGCTATACTCCAAGTAACTCATACAGTATGTGGAAGAGGCAAGTTCTCTAACTCTTCCCTCGTGGAGAGGGTGCTGGGAAGAGCTGTTAATAGAGAGACAGATTCAGAGAGGGGAAACTTCTTGGAAGTCACTCAGCAAGTCAATGGCAGAGTGGGGCTTGACCCTATGTCAGTCTGGTTCTAGACATGGAATTCCTTTCTGCTGTCTGTGTGTCTGCTGGTGCCAATCCCAGGTGATCTGGGCCGAGTTTGTCACAGTCCACAGGAAGATCACAGGGTGCCAGCTTAATTCTCCTAGGCCCATCTGAATGTTGGGTGGCAAGTCTTAGTGCCCCTGTCCGATCACTGGTGCCAAGAGTCAGGCTGTTACGGACAGAGGAGAACATACGTTGTAGCTATTAGCAGGCATTGCCATCTGGTGGTTCCTGGGGTGGAGGATACAGGTGCCTAGTTGTCTACTGAGTGCCGTGATTGTTTTTTTTTATACTTTGGAGCAGACACACACAGTGGGAGCTACAAGATCACCTTTGTTCATGCGAGGGATTTGAAGCACAGAGAAACTGATCCACTTGCCTGTGGTCTCCCAGCTGACAGGTACTGAGGATTGGAGTAGCCTCCAATGGAGATCTCTAAGATCTCCACTACTCCACACAGGCTTGGTCTGCTTGCTCTCTTCGATACTGGCCAGTTCAGTGCTCCTCTCAAGTTCCATATTGATGGTTCTGTGGTGTGGTAGCCACAGGCCCTCTGTCCCGGGTCTGTTACTCATGCAGCATTGCTGTTAATGTGATCTGTCTGGCCTTCAGGCACAGAGGGCGGCCCTGCTCTCCAATTGTGTGTTTCTGTCACTGCAGAAAGGCTTGGAGGAATATGCTGTTGCTATTCTCTGGTTACCTGGGCTGAAAGAAAAGGAGGCATGGGAATGATGCAGGTAGCGCTGCCTCAGAGAAGGGCTTATAAGCTGGGAGGCTTGAGCTGGCACAGGATGCTTCTGGACACTTTGGAGAGGCGGCCAAGAGTGTGGCCACAGTTGTGACACATCCACTAAGGAGCATGTGTATGCAGCTCAGGACAGACCCAATGCATGCTGTGGAAGAGAAATCTGGATGCTCTGAAGGAATGGAGAAAGATACACATGGGGGACCACAGAAGGACTTCTACAGAAAGTGACTAGAAAGAAACTAGAATGGAGCTGGGATGGCATTTGAGGGAAAAGAAGAAAAATACCTCCTTTCCCAGCTGGGATAAGCAGGCTGTGTGTGGCCTGGTGGGCTCCCATAGCCCTAACAACTGTTGGGAGTCTACTTATGTCCTTCCTTGGGGCTGCGGGTATAGTAGAGTCACTTGCCAGGGCTGGATGGGAGAGCCTGTCAGAGACACACTCCCAGCCCAGAACACAGCCTCTAGGCTCTGGATTCTCAGGGTGTGGGGTGCCCCTGAGCGTCTCCTCCACTCACACCTGGCCTTTGCAACCACGTTCTGACCCACTGACCCATGTCTGTGAGGACCACGGCCTTGACTGGAATGCAAAGATAGGTCTTATCTTCAAAAGAGCCTACTGCTGCAGAAAATGTTGCCAGAAACTGCTGGGGCATGTTTAAGGTTCAGCTGTACAGAGCTGGGAGAGGGATTCAGGCAGGATTGTTGGCAGAGGCCACCTGCTTTTAGCTGAGGCACCCCTTCTGGGTAGCTGCTTTCACCTGGGCCCTGCCTGAGATACACCTGGCTGGAGTGTTGGTGCTGCCCCCAGGCATCAGCTCTGAGCCGCTTCTCCCCCACACTCTACCTCCTGCGAGGTACCTGACGCTGCCAGAGGTTTCCTCTCCTAGTCTTGTGATATTCCCTTTGACGTTGTTTGGACAGCAGAACTGGGATACTCATGCAGTGGTTCATCCTTTTTATTTCCATGTTAGGCTGGGGGAGTTGTTCATTTATTTTTGTTGAGAGCACTACTGGCTGAGCTGAGCACCACGGGGAGGGGGGGGGAATAATCCTGTGAAGGAACTGAACACATACGAAGGTGCTCTTAGACAAGCACCTAGCACTACAATCCTTTGAGTGGTGGGCCATTGCTGTTGGTTAATCCCCACACCAGCCACATGTGGCAGATGGCAGCTTGTACTTTAACAGAGGAGGAATGGGAGCTCGCAGAGTGTTGTCACATGCGTGGTGACAACAACTAGGACTCAAACCTAGGGCTGTGGGGCACCCTGACTGTGTCCATTCTGAAGGTGACTGAGATAGACCCTCACCCTACAGACTGATGTCTGTAATTCTTCCTTTCCTTTCCTTTCCTTTCCTTTCCTTTCCTTTCCTTTCCTTTCCTTTCCTTTCCTTGTCTGTCTGTCTGTCTGTCTGTCTGTCTGTCTGTCTGTCTGTCTGTCTTTTTTGAGACAGGGTCTCTCTATGCAGTTCAGGCTGCCCTTGAGCTCCTTTTTTGTAGCTCAGGCTGTTCTCGAACTCACACTGATCCTCCTGCCTCAGCCTCCTAAGTACTGGGATTACAGGTGTGTGCCACCATGCCCAGCCTTGTAATTCTTCTTTATGAGTCTCCCAGGAAGCTTGGGCAAATGGGCTGGGTTCTCTACCGCTCCCTCCAACCCACCCCTCACTCCACCTCTGTCTAGTGATGAGTGGCAAAGAGATGAAACATCATAACATCATAACTTGTGACTGGGAGCTCAAGCTAGCTAAATAAATTCCACCATGACCCTAATATCCCAGCAGATCAAACTGTGCTTGTGTTTACGCACTTCTTTTTCTTTCCCTGTCATGTGTGAAGTGTTCTAATACTGTTGTGTACAGTTTTGGATTTTGCCTCTTGCGTGGACATGGTTGGCTGTGAGTGATCGTTTAGGCAGCTGGCCACCAGAAGGCACTGCAGCACCACACATGAGCTCTCGGCCTGCTTTTGGAGTCCCTAATCCCCTTTGTTGCAGAACCTGTCAAAGTGTGTATGTGTTTGGTCCCCCCCTCCAGTACTGTGTTGCTCTTAAGCATTTTCCGTACTTACTTTTAAAAGAAATAAGACAGTATCGAAGCATGCAAAAGAAAGCCAAACAGTGACTTTAAGAGACAATAATATTAGTCCTATACTTCTGTGAATATGTGCACATGTGTATATACTAAACATACAAGGGTCACTTTCTGCCCCTCTCCCATTTAGACCTGGGGACCCCCTCTCCCTGCCAAGCTGTGTACTTTTCTTGCCTTTTGTCCTCACCACTTGTCACCTGCTGACATGCCATCTGTTTACTGGAGGATTATTTTCAGCACTGGGATGGGTCCATTCTGGCTTGTTCTTCACTGCGCCATCCCTACCACTCAGGAAAGTGAGTACCTAGTATGTGCTGGACTTGCAGCCTGTAGTTGTGCCCTGCACTTGTGGACATCTTTCTCTGTCCGGGCATGTTGGGTTTCTCTGTCCTTTACCCACTATTCATTGAGTGAATGCAGTCTAGCTGCCTGTGCAGTCACGTTGACCTGGTTTCCACGGCTTTCTCGACTATGTGTGAGCTCTATTTAGTCAATAACTTTCCTGGGATGGGCTCCAGCTGCCTGCCTGCGGGCGCCTTCCTGTGTGTTCTCTAGGCCTCATGCTCACGGCCTCTCCTGTGGATCTTCACCATCCTGGGCAGAGGTGCTGATTCGAGTCTGTCCTTCCCTAAACAGTGAGCAGAGGCTCCCAGAGGAGGAGCCCCTGCCTATGGTCACATGTGCCTGAGCCCGAGGCCCTTGGTTTCTTCTCCTTTAAGAATACAAATTCATCACTGTCATGTGACATCAAAATGTCCTTTTCTGGACTTATGAATTACCTTTTATCTTTTTAATGGTGTCTTTTCCTGTGTAGAAATTTTCATTTCTAGTGCCTTAGAATCTACCAGTAGGACCAGCCAGGGGTGTAGCTCAGTGGTAGAGGGCTTGCTCAGCTTTCGCAGGGCCCTGGGTTCCATTATCGGCTCTGCCAAATGGAAAACAAAAATAACCAGTAGTGGTTATTTTTAAGTCTGCCAGTAGTGTCAGTTTTCTGGCTTTTGTATGGGACTTGGAGAGGACTTCTTCACTCCAGGATTATAAAAACATATTGATCTTGGTTTTAAAGTGCTTTTGTGAAATTTTGTCTACTTAAATCTTAAATCTTTAATTCATCAAACACTTATTCTTGCATATGATGTTAGATAGGATTTGAAGCAAGCTCTTCCCCGTCATTTGTTTAGTCATTGGCCCACCCTTCTCTGGCGACTGACATGCTGCCGCGCTGCTTCCTTGCATGCACTTGGTCCGTTTTTCTGGGCTGTGTTCTGTCCTCTGATTCATTCCGCCTGCCGTTTCTCTGCCATCTCTCCACTCTGGCTTCCCGGCAGGATGGATTCCTCTCATTATACCCTTTTTCCAAAAAACTTTTACTCTATTTTAATTATTCTTCCAGATTAAATTGTGATTCAATCTGTTAAGTTCCAAAATGAGCTTCCTTAGGATTTGGGGTGAATTTAAATTTATTTTGATTATAAATTAATTGGGGGGAATTGATGACTTTAAAATTTTGTCTCCTTACTCAGGGGAGAGAAAGGTCTTTCCTTTTAAGACTTTTTTTGCCTTTTAGTAAGATTTTATAATTTTATTCAACTGAGTTTTGTACCTTTTAAAAAGTTTATGTCTGTGTACTTTTATTTTTTGTCAATGCGTTCTTTTGCTGTTACATTTTTAGCTGATGATTGCTGGAGCAGAGGAAATGGTTGATTTTTATTACCGGATAACACTCATAGTTTTTTCCCTAACCCAACTCCATTTGTTGTAAACTGAGAAATTCTGGTTTGTTGATGTCATCCTTCCCTGTATTTTAATATTGCAGTATATATTTTTTGTCTGGGATTTTTATTTATTTGATCACTATAAACAAGATTTGGGGAAGGGAGGGCACATGTGGACACATTACATCATCTTAAAGCCAAAATCTGTGTGTGGAGCTTGATGTGAGAGTTTTATGTGTCCCCATGTCATTTTCACTCCTTTGCTCTACCCTTAGCCCTCCGCTCCCTCCATGGCATCTGGATACTGCTTGAAGATATCCCACTTCCTCTGCTCCTGGGGCCTGCACTCCTTTCCTAACCAGCTTTCTCCTGTGGCCGCCCAGACTCGCCACTCTCACTGCTGCCCTGGCAGGCCAGGCACCCCATCCCTGCCCCCACTCCACTCCTGCCTTGCTCTCTGCAAACAGCATCTCTCCTTTCAGACAGGCAGCACCAGGCTGCTCTTGATGAACATCAGGGCCCAGGGCTCAAATGCTGTTTGTCAAGAAGGCTCCTGATTACGGGTATTAAGGTTTGCCCACCTACAGCTGGCACTGAACTTCTAGAAGAGGGACCTGGCCACGAAAGGGCTACAAAAGGAATGGAAGCAAGGAGAATTAAAGCAGCCTGCTGCAGAGCTCAGCCATTGCCTAACACAGCACCTCATACCAGTCTGGTCAAGGCTGGGTCCTACTCTGCTAAATCCCGTCTGTCCCCTGGGTCTTTCCTGGGCCAGCAGCAGGGCGCAGGTGTATGCTGGCCAGGAAGACACACTTAGTCAGGCTTGTGGGTGTCAGAGAAGCCTGAGCCCAAGCAGGGCCCTGGTTCACCTCACAGGTCCCACCACAGGAGTGGGAGCGAAAGAGCTGGACACAGGGCTGAGGCTTTGGGGCAGTTGGTGATGATTTGAGCGAATGCAGCCTTGTTGATGACCCCAGCTGGTACCAGGTGGGCCAGTGTTTCCTGTGCCCTTGCAGGGACTGGGAGTGAAGGGGAAGGGCTGGATCGCCTGCTGCCCACAGTGCTGTCTCTGCTTCCTTTCACCATCTGTCATAGATGCTGTCTGTCTGTCTAGTCATGGAACAGACAGACAGCACCTGATCCCCAGTGCCCCTCCAGTGTTGGTTTTACACAGAACATGTCTGGACCGCTTTTTGGCCTGTGGTGGAATAGTGTCTGTTTGCGGGAATAGTGGATCAGGCTATGAGGTGTGTTTGGGGGGGTTAGTAGATCAGGCTATGAAAGTATAGAATTTTGTTCTTAATTTTTTAAAATTTTATCTTCATGTACTGGTACAGGGTCTCACTATGCAGTTTGGGCTGGTAGTGATCCTCCTGTTTCAGCCTCCGCAGCGCTGTGGTTACAGGCGTGTGCCACCACATCTGATCTTGGCTGCCAGCTTTGTGCACCTGGGGCGGGGCCAGCATGGCTTGTGGTACCAAATCAAACCCGGGTCCTTGTGCTTGCCTAGGTAGGCTCTTAGACCACTAAACTATCTCTGTGGCCCTGTTTTTAATTTTTAAAAACTTTTTAGTTTGAAATTTTTTCAGAATTCCAGAAGAGTTACAAAACAGCACAGAGCTCCCATAACCATAGTATAGTTATCAAATTAACCATGGGCATTGTTCAGATGTCTCCACCTTTCCCAAAGCACTCCTTTACCTTCTAGAGTATAATGTCTGGCCTTCACTGTATTTGGTCATTGAGACGCACAGCATCCTTGCCCCTGTGACAGTATGTTCAGAGCCTCACACCAGAGCCTCCCAGGAGGAGTTCTGGGTTACATCGTCGGGATCCCACTTACATGCTTTCCAAGCCAGAGTCCCAGGAGAGTGCTGACTCTATTGCAGCCCAGGATCTCCTGAGGGAGGGAGAGTCCCCACCCCACTAGGCACTCCTGGTGCTGTCCTCCACTTGCAGGGGGGCAGCTCACACTCCTCCCACCTGCTCTAAGACCAGTGTCCTTTTCTTGTATTTCTAATTTTGCTCTCTGTTCACTCCTTATTTTGAGCCTAAGCATGTGACATACATTGTCCCCAGAAAACCCAGCCTCAATCTGTTTCCCCCTCTTGATCTCCCTTTTTTTCTACAGTTGGTGTGGGGCAGGGAGGGGCTATCCTGTTTTTTTTTCTTTTTCCTTTCAGTGCTGGGGAGGGAGCTTAGCATGCTAATCAAGCAGTCCATTACCGAGCTCCGAGCCAGCCCACTGATCCTCTGTCTGTCTGTCTGCCTGTCTATCTGTCTCACCAGGACTCCAACTCAGGGCCTAGCACTTGCCGGGCAGATAGGCGCTATGCTGTTGAGCTAAATTACCAGCTTCTCCCCTTTTATTTTTCTGACTTGGTTGCCCAGGGTGGCCTTGAACTTTCCATCCTCCTGCCTCAGCCCTTTAATAGCTAGGATTTGAGGCATGTACCACCACGCATGACTAGCCCATGTGCTTAGGTGAGCTGGGCTTTCCCTGGTCCTGAGCCAGGATACTTCTGACCATGTGGGACATGGTCTGAGTCCTTGACTGAAGACCAGGATCTTCTGACTTCTGCTCTAGCAGCCTTTTTTTGTTTGTTTGTTTGTTTGTTTTAAAGACAGAATCTTGCAAAATAGTTCAGGCTGTTATGAATTCACTGTGTAGCCCAGGCTGGCCTTGAACTTGTGGTGATCCTTCTGCTTTAGCTTCCCCATTGCTGGGATTGTAGGTGTGCCCACCACACCCAGCTTCTTGCTGCCTTGTATCCTGTATGATGAGGTCACTGCCCTGGGCTGGTATCTTTCTCTTTCCAGGGATCCTGGCTTTCCCCTGGGGAGGGTGGATCCAGCCTGCTACCTATGCTTTATGATAGGGAAATGTACCAGCCAGTGTGGCGCCCTGCCAGCTTTGGATTTAGAGTTTGAAAGGATCACTGTTAAGAAAAATCATAAGGAGGCCAGTGTGCAGAAGGGACAGCAGTGCTCTGGAGGCCTGTGTGTGCCCCAGAAGGGAGATTGGGGTGATTTGGATCAGGGCAGAGGTGGGAGACATGGCACAGTCTATGTAAAGGGGTTGCCTGTGCCTTGGGCTGCCGGGGACCACATCAGTGACCCCATCTAGTTCCAGATAATATTTTTGCGTTGTCCTAAAGCAGGCACTCTGAACCTGTTATGTAGGGTTCTACAAACTAGGAAAAGAGAGAGACCGGGTTCCTGGTCTGGCTTCCATAATGGGTCACACAGGAGGCTTACTGCCAGGCTTCTGGAGTGGAGGGCACCATGAGGATGTGCCCCAGGTCCACTGCCCATTTCCTCTCTTCTCTCAACCCCATTTTCTGGAACTTGGTTAGATCAGCCCCACAAATAGCCCCAGGCTGCTCATTTTCCTAAATTCTGTTTCCCGCCTATGGAAAACAGCAGGCCTGCTGTTGGCTGTTGGCAGCGGGCTGTTGGCTGCAAGGTGATTCTTCTTCACCTGTCCCCTGAGCCTTGTTTCTAAAGGGAAGAACCTAAGCCTCAGAGAGGTCCCCAGCTTCTTTTAATTTTGCATAAGTTGGGCTGTGACTGTGTTGGTCCTAGTGTCTACAAAGCCTGTGACTACAAGTTGTAAACCTGTGGGTGGAGGGTGTTGGCCTGCGGGTAGTGCAGAGCCTGCTGCATCAGCTGTGCTCTGGGCACTGTCTGTAGACTGACGAACAGACACTAGAGATCCGTCCCACCATTGCAGATGGAGAATCTGCAGTGATTGTTAAACCACAAATTTACTTACACTTGTTTGTGATTTTTTATTTTTTTATTCTTTTTGGGGAAGGGTCTACAGGATGTCAGGGTCTCACTATTGGATCTGACTTGTAGTGATCCACCTCTTTACACCACCACACCCAGTCTCAATTGCCATCTCAGTGTGCCCCAGGAGATCGAACCCTTGGCCCTTGCAACTGCTTGAAGGCACTTTAATCCTCTGAGCTATTTGGCCAGTGCTGTTTGTGATTTTTTAAATGAAGATCTTTAAAATGCACTTACATGCCTATAAATGAGTTTATGGGGGCCTGGGGAGATAGCTCCATGGCATAAGTGCTTGCCTGGCAAGTGCAAGGTCGTGAGTTTGAACCCAGTCTCGCAAAAACAACAACAACAACAACAGTAATAATAATAATGGGCCGGCGAGACAGCTTAGCAGTCTAAAGCACCTGCTAAAGGCTACAGGCAAGCTTAGGCAACCACAGGGACCACAGTTTCATTCCCGGCACCACATGCTGTGGCAGCCCCACCCCCAGGGCAGGTGGAGCCAGCCATAACATAAATAAAGTTTACTAAAAAAAGTTAAAAAAAATAATTTACGTGTCTCCAGATAGCTAGAGATCTTAGTGGATGTGTGCATCGGATGTGTACATTGTGAACTCTGTGACCTTGGGGACAGGGATGAGAGGCCTTTTTTATTTTGTACCTTTTAATTCAGTTTATGTAATTTTACTATGCACATGTTGCTTTTATTTTAAAAATTCAGAAAATCTCCCTACTTGGAAATGTTAGGTGCCCAGGGTGTAACTTCAGCTTTCCTGTGGACCATAGTGGACTTCTCCGCTGCTGGCTTCTTCACTTCCTCACTGTGGTGCACTCACTAGGTGCCTGCCATGGGGACCTACAGATTTCACACTACTGGAGCAGATCCCTGCTTCACTCCACGAGAGGCACTTCCTTCCCCAAGAAGCTACTTGTCTCGCCTTTCCCTCTGTGTGTTTGGTCTCAGATGGAACCGGAGCCTGGCTGATGACCCGTGGCCATCTCCAAAGCCAGCCTTGTGCGCTGGCACTGCTGAGCTCTCTCTGCCAAGGAGGCTCAGCCACATGTGGCATTTTAGACACAGAGCTGCCTTCTCAGCACATTGTCCCTCTGGGAGAGGAGCCAGCGTGAGGATGCTGCGCATCTGGAGGTGCGTGGACAGGTGCGGGGAGCTCTGGAAGGAGCTGTGGCATTTTGAGTCTGACGTGTGTTCACAGGGCTGCAGCCCCTTCTCAGAGGCTGCCAGGCAGTGCTCCTTGCCAGGAAGGAGGTTTGGCCAGTTTGTAGAGGATCAGGCAGAGAGAGAGGTGACAGTGCTGCCATCCCCACCCAAGGGGGCCATTCTTGAGTTACTGGCAGGTGGTCCAGCCCCAGAGCAATGGTCACCCTGAGGGAAAACTTGTGGCAAATGCAAAATCTGGTGTGCTGTGGCCATGGTTCAGAGGGAGAGAGTGTGTGTGTGTGTACTTATATGTGTTGTGAAGTGGGCAGAAGCGGTGGGGGTTATGAGCCTCCCACTTGTCTTTGTCATAGTTTCTGTACTTGACACAGAAAAGATGAGTGACCTGTAGCTCAGTCCACCAAGAAAGAAGCGCATCCTACTCAAGTGGCGGCTTTCCAGCATATTGGGGTCTCTTTTCATACTTGTGGGTAGCATTTAGAAGAAATTGCTCTGTTGTAACTGGATGTGCCTGGATGCATGTATTTTCTTTGAAAGAGTCTCCATCAGTGTAGGAAAAAGTGATTACTCTTCCCTCTGAGTAGGGTCTGCATCAGCTTGTCTCAGGCTGTTTCCTTGGTTTCCTGAACCTTAAATGTGGAAGGGGTATTTTGAAAGTTTGGAAGAAGACCAGCACTGCATCTGGGACTTGCCTTTTCTTTCTTGGGTAACTCTCCCCCACACACACACAAGACAGACTCTGTCATGAACAGAAGAGAGAGATGTAGGATTGTTCTGTGGTTCTGATACAGCTGCCACGTTCTTAAGGAGTTACATCATGAGAACTGCTTTTTCTCCTGCTGTGTTTTGGTTTCCAGGGAGGCATTAGCAATATGTGTGTGTGTGTGTGTGTGTGTGTGTGTGTGAGAGAGAGAGAGAGAGAGAGAGAGAGAGAGAGAGAGAGAGATGAGAGGTGAGAGGCAGAGGGAGGGTGGGGATATATTAATTTGTTCAACCCCAAAAGTTGGTGCTCCTCTCCAGTGTCAGCCCACTTCCTGAGCAGGCCGGTACAGACATGTAAAGATGTTCTTCACAGTGCACTTTCATCCATCTCCCAGAGTGTCAATGTCCTCATCTGTAAAGTGGATTTTAAAATGCCTGTAAATTCTTTAGTAGAGCCTGCACAAAGTTAGTATCTGACAAATAGGTGAGGACAGTGGACGACACAGCTGCGTTTAGCTCCTTGAGGCCCCGGCAGATGTGACTCCTTTGCACAGGGCTGGGCTTCGGTAAAGCCTTTACAGGTTGCCCCATGGATGAGGGTGAGCAGGTGGCAGAACTCTGCTGCTGTGGTCGTACTGTTAGGGCACTCTGTGACCACAGATGGCTGCTGCCTCATTTGCCACGTGTCCCTGAGCCCATGCGAATGAGGGAGAATGAGGAGAGGCTCTGGCTGCCTCTGCCCTGGCACCTTGTGCCTCCAGTGCATAGACACCCCTCCCCCCAGCCAGGGTGATGGCTCTGCTCTGTGATGCCTGCTTTGATCCTGGTCTTTGTTTTCACTAACTTCTAGCTGAAATTTAGAATTTCTCTCATTCACTAATATAAACAATGAACCACAGTAATGCTAACATACTTGGAATTGTGTCACCAATAGAAATCATATGGATTTTTGTATCACTTAGCAGTTGTGGGCATTTCAATATCTATGCTCATAACTTTTGATATTATGTTACATGAGCCGGCCATAACATAAATAAGTGAAGTTAAAAAAAATAAAAAGAACAAAGATATTATGTTACTTAATAGACTTAACAATAGAACTTATCAGTACAATAATAAATCTACATGTTCCCTTATATGAAGAAATATAACTGTACTGCAAATAGTTTAAAAATAACAACTAATAATAACAATGATTTTAATTTCATTGGTTTCCTATGTAATTTTATTTTATGTATTTAAAAACATTTCTGTGGGCCGGCGAGATGGTTCAGTGGTCTAAAGCGCCTGCTTAGGGAAGCTCAGGCAACTGCAGGGACTGCGGTTCAATCCCCGGCACCACATGCTGCGCCAGCTCCACCACCAGGGCAGGCTGAGCCAGCCATTAAAAAACAAACAAACAAACAAAAAAAAAACAAAAAAAAAACCGAACAGACAAATAAATAAACACATAAAAAATAAAAAAAAATAAAAAAAATAAAAACATTTCTGTGAGATGGGGTCCCAAAGGGTTTAAGGCACACTGTAGTTAAAAACTGGTGGTTATGACTGTAAGTGCCCAGTGAAGCAGCAGTGGTGATGCCAGCCTGTAGCCCCACCAGCTTGGGAGGCTGAGGCAGGAGTGTTGCAACTTTGAGGTCAGCCTAGGCCGTATATTGAGACCTCATCTATAAATGAACAAATAGAGCAATGCCCAATAAATGAATGAATAATGTGCTTTCTGTTCCATCCCAGTAAGTCCACTGTACCACTGTGTTTTCTCTCTCTCTCTCTCTCTCTCTCTCTCTCTCTCTCTCTCTCTCTCTTTCTTTTGCATATACCTGAAACTTCTATTTGGCAATTTTATAACGAAAAACAAAATTTAAAAAGAACTAAGGAAATTGCAGATTACTTCGCAGACCCATTATAAAGCAGCTGATGAAGTGCTTAAGCAAAGAAAACAAAAATAATAAAAAAGCATGCTGCTTTTTTCTTGTCTTTTAAAACATACAGTCGCATTTGCTACAGGTCATATGGGTAGTGCCCTTATTAAACAGCCATTCCAGAATGTCTTCTAGGAGCAGTGCTTTTTTTGCGCTTTAGTTTTATATTACTCATTTCGTGTATATAGCTCTTTACCCTATTATTAATGAATAAAGTCTCCCATAATTTTTGTTGTTCTTTAAAACAAATGAGAAGTGATTTATATATCATAGAATCTTTCCCATTTTGGAACTAAAGGTCTAGGTCTATATTTCTGTCTATTATTTTATAAATTTAGGGTAAAAACTGCTGCTTTATATCAGTATAATAAAGTGAAAACTCCTCAATTGGGAGTATTCTGTGCAGTCTGACTGCATATAACCATATACTTTACAATATGTCCTTCCAACAGTAAGTCCACTGCTTTTTCAGGGTCAGCTTTCTGGTGGGTTGGCTGTTGGCATGAAGTTCATGTCTAGAAATGAGCCTTTGTCAAGGTCTTTGGGAAACCTACCCATACCACCTTACACTGAAACTGACTTTGGTGACAGGGCCCTGGCTGTTGTGTTCCTGTTGTTTCTCTGTGCGTTTGCTTTTCTGTACCTGCCTTTACTCCTGAGAGCACAGTGCCTCAGCTTGGTTGACCAACAGAGACTGAAGTCTCAGGGTTCTGAGTTGCCAAGAGGATGGGTGGCTGTCCCCCTGTGTTCAGGCCCTCCTCTTGGGTAGGGACACAGTGCCTGGGAAGGAGCTGGGCTGAGCTTAGCTTTGATGGGAGTCTACACCCTGATATAGGCATCATAGCTCAGCTGGGTTCCAGGGTGGAAACTGAGTGGGTGAGGTTTCCTCTGGACCTGGCGAGGCTGTTCCCTTTGAATTAGTTCTGTTATTTCTTAACATGTGAAATATCACTTATCTATGAGTTGCTGTCCATAAATTAGGCTGTTTCTGTCGGTGGCAAGACAGAAATGGCAAGACATGCAGGAGTCAGATTGGAAACAAGCCTGATCTTTCTTTTCCATAGAAAGCATAACCAATCACACACTGCAGCTGCCATACTTTGTCTCGAGGTGGGCTGGGGACACAGTGGGGATGGAAGGGTATCTGTTCCAAGTGGCAGGTCCAACATCTTGATTGACAGAGTCCTACACATTGACTCCTGACTGGGGTCATGGACTCCGAGCCTGAGCCCGTGCTGGAATCTGTTTCACAAAGCATGATGCTGTTCTTTCTTGAACACAAAGCTATTTTTTATTTGTTTGAGAGTTTAAGGCAAGGAGAATAAGAATAAATGAATAGAAATCATGCTAGCACTAGTAGCAACTAATAGTCTCTTCCAAATGCTTGCCCTGTAACTGGCCTGGATGAGGCATGTCCTATCCACTTCCTTGTTCAGTCCCACCTGGGCTTGCAGGAGGCCACAGCAGGAACAAGTAAGAGTCCAGTCCCAGAGTTTGAGCTCCTCATCCCTCCACTAACTAGCAGTAAGGCACATTACTTCTCCATTCTCGTTTTCCCAGGAGCCCAAGTAGTTTCTGCCTTTTGATACTGTCATAAACATGAAATGAGCCAGAGTATAATACTGTTATGGTTTATATCTAGTTGTCCCCCCAAAGCCTCATGCAATCATGGGGCGGGGACTTCTAGAGTTCAAGACTTGAGTCATGATCCACTGGGATTATGTGTTTTAGTACTGATGAGACTATGGGTCTGAGTACTGCTTGGATTACTTGACTCTTGATTCACTGGGATTATGTGTTTTAGTACTGATGGGGTTATCGGTCTGAGTACAGCTGGGATTATTGGTGTGGCCTAAGGTGGATAGGCTGAGGCAGAGAGCCTGAATGTAATATAAAGAGAGACAGACGTTGGCTGTTGCTCTCTGCGCCCCGCTTGGTCGGTTGCCTCTGTCGTGATTGTTGCTGTTCCACTGCCATGAACTGGATGCTCTCTGCCCTGTTCCACTCAGCCTTGGGCCAGCCGAATATGGACTGAAACCTCCAGCAACTGTGAGCTAAATAAACCTTTCCTTCCTTCATTTTGAGTGTCGGATATTTGTCCCAGGAACAAGTAAAAAGTAACTAAGACAGATGCTCACTCAGTGTCTGCATGCACTACCAGTGCTCTTACTGGCGTGTGGAGCAGTGGGTGCTCTGGTGGCCTCCTTCTCATGGGAAGCAGGGGCCAACTTCAGGCTAGAGGAGGAGGAAGCCAGAGTGCAGGGAACCTGTGTTGAAAGCTGGGTGAGGCGGATGAGTAAGGAGAACAAAGCCTGTGGTACATGCCAGGCTGAACAGGTTGGGCTTCCGGCCTGGGCCTCCCTTGGGGAGACCCACAAAATGCCAGACACAGTGGAACAGGAGCAAAGTCACTCCAGCCTTGAACCCAGCAGGTGGGACCCATTGAAAGAGGCAGTCTCCCAGTCAGCCTTGCCTGACACTGTGAAGCCCAGCCGAGTTGCTGTGCTCTTCTCCCCCCCCCCCTCCCATCTGAACTGAGCTGAGCTGAGCAGGCTCTGTCCCATCAGGCTGGTCTCTTCTGGCCTAGTCTGGCTGCTTAGTCTGATTTGAGGCGCCCAAAAGACTTGCCTTGTGTTGCCTTTAAGCATTGAATTGAGCTTCTTTGTATCTCATTTTTGAATTCCCCACTTTGAAGCCTCTAGGACTTTAGGGGGGCTTCTGTGGGAGGGTCCTGTCCACTCTGTGTCCAGAGTGCCCTTGCTTCCTCAGGGCTGCTCCTCTCCATCCTGTTTCTTCTGCATGGCAAACTCGAAGCTTGCTTACTGATATCACTCTTCTCTGTTATCATGTACTAATACAGTAGGCTTTTAGTACTTTAATATTTATTTGATTATTTAAAAAGGGTTATGAAACATGTAAATTGAGATACCCCATGAAACAGAAGTCGAGTGCTGCTTTTATTGTGCTTCCTTTGAGATGTCATAGAATCTAGATTTCCTGAGCCATGTACCTGTCACCACCAGCCAGTTTTAGAACGTTTCCACTGTAGAAACACCCTTTTGTCCACGTACAGTCCCATCTGCTTCCATCCTGCTGATGATATGTCTGTACAAACTGCCTTTTTCTAGACATTTCCTAAAATGGAATTATATACAGTGCATTCTTCTGCATCTGACTTCTTCCATGTAGTGTGATGTTTTTGAGGTTTAGTCATGTTTTAGCTTGTACCAGTATTTCATTTCTTTTAGTAGCTGAGTAGTTTTACATTTTGTGTATATATTGCATAGCTTATCTATTTACATTTCAATTGTTTCCAGCTTTTTTTTTGTATATAGTACAGGGTCTACAGGGTCTCACTACGTAGATCAGACTCTTAGTGATCTGCTGTGTTCAGCCTCCCAAGAGCTGGGATTATAGGCGTGTACCACCATGCCTGGATTCCATCATGGGTTCAGCATGCTGTGGGGGTGGGGCTGGCACTGCATGTGGTATTGGGGATTGAAACCCAGTTCTTGTGCTTGCCTGAGCAGGTGCTTAGTCCACTAAACTATCTTGCTGGCCCTTCCAACTTTTGACTTTTATGAATAGTGATGCTGTAAACAGTCCCACGCATGCTTTTGTGTAGATGTATGTTTTCATTTTATTTGTTTATTAATTTTTTTTATGTACTTGATATAGGGTCTCACTATGTAGCTTGGCCTTACAGTGATCCTCCTGTTTTCAGCCTCCCCAGCGTTGAGATTACAGGCGTGCACCACTACATCTGGTCACAGTGGGCTCAGTGGGCTCAGCATGCCTGGGGTGTGGTTGACAAGGCCTGTGGTGCCAGGGATCAAACCCTGGTCCCTGTGCTTGCCTAAGCAGGCACTTAGTCTACTTGCCAGCCCCGTTTCCATTTATTTTAGGTAGATACCCAGGAACAGACTTGCTGTGCTGTATGGTAAGCTTTCGTTTAACTTTTTTAAAAACTACCAGATTCCTTTCCAAAGTGATTGTATCAGTTGCCCTCTTGCCAGCAATGCAGGAGGGTTCCATTTCTTCACCTCCTCACCAACACTTGCTGTGGTTTGTTTTTGCTTTTTAATTTTAGTGACTCTAATGCCTGTGAAGTGGCATGCCTTCATGGCTTTTATTTCCATTTCCCTGGTGCCATAATTTTTCACCTGTACCTTTTCTTTTGTGAACTGTCTGAATCTTAAGGGTGGCTGCTCCTTAAACCTCACCAGCCATAGATCCATGGGCCTGGGTGACAGGGAACTGGACTCTTTTAGGGCAGAAAATGATTTAGAAATGAGTGTTCCTAGCCTGTCCCTTCTCCTTGCACATGAAAGATTTGAGTCTTTCCATCCTAGTTTTGCCTCTTTGCCATTAAATTGTCAAACATTGGACAAAATTATAAACTTTACCATATTTGTTTCTTCTCATATGTGTTTCACCAGCTTGCTTGGAAGTGAGCTGAGCTCACTTCACCTCTAAATTCTGTCCTAAGCACTGCTAAAGACCTCCTGCTCACTACCACACTGTTCTCACACCTAGGAAGTCAGCAGTGACTCAGTGATATTGTCTAGGATTCTCTCAACTTTCTCCACATGATCCCCCAATGGTTGTTAATAGGAAAGACCAATTCTTCTGAATTCTGGGGAAGAGAGGGAAAGACATTCTGGGCAGGTGCCATTGGAAAGGAAGATCTGAGGACAGCTGAGAGTGCTAGAGGATTCATGGACAGTTGGGGATGTATGAGGAGGAGCCCAGTGACCTTGACATTCCATCTGGCTAATGCTCACTGCTATGTGATGGGGCTTGGAGGTTCAGTCAAATGAAGGGTGGGCTGGCATTTTCCATCTTTCCTCATCATTTCCAGTCTAGGTCTTACCCTCTAAGACTACTTTCCTTGCAGGTACTATAGATTCTGCATGTTCTAGGTTAAGTTCATTGTCTGTGTGTTGCTTGTGTTCCTTCATTGAGGAAGGGTACATCAGCTGCACACCTCATGCTGGAAGTCATCACACAACTTCTAGATCCTTCCCTTCACTCCATGTCAGTTTCTATGGCATCACTGATCTTTTGCATCTTAGTCTGTCTACTTCTGTCCTAAACCTCTTTGTACCTCAGTTTCCCCACATGTAGGATGAGTGCAATAATCAGGCCTACCTCAGGATTGGGGGCAGGGTTAGGTGAGTCAGCAGATACCAAGTGCATGCTGGGGTGGTGAGCGCTGTGTGAGGTTAACTGTTATCCAGGTTATTACTGAGGAGGCAGTGTGGCACCCGGCGGAGCAAGAGAGGATCATGCGATCGTCCTCTAAAAGGTCACAGGCTCTGGGCTTGCCAAGGCCAGGGATATGCTAAAATGGCCAGACAGGCCTGCTGGGGTCCAAAAGCTCCAATGCAAGGGCAGCCTGCTCAGCTCAGCTGGTGGTCACCACACAGCGTTGTGGGCCCAGTGCTACTAAATTCAGGGATCCAGAATTCTATGTGAAATCCAATTTTTAGACTTTGGTAATTAACTTTAAAAATATTAAAACTCTATGCCAGTCCAGTGAACTACATCAGTGGGCCAAGTATATTATGAAGACTGCCAGCTTATAACCTTTCTTTTGGATGTCCTTCTGGGTAATCTACTGAGTTTGGCATAGCTTTCCCTCCAGGATGGGGGTCATGTTTTTATGATATCTTTTCCTTTTTTCTTGCAGGACTTCTCTAGGCAGGTTATGTCACCAGCAGAGGCTGCCCTGAAGCTCCCTGTGGCCTGGAGACTATGTACAAGAGGAATGGTCTGATGGCTAGCGTGTTGGTCACCTCTGCCACTCCACAGGTATGGAAGCTGCAGTCAGCATTGGGTGGGGCCTTCAGCTGAGCCAGGCCCCTGCAGATCCACAGCAGCAAGGCCACAGGCCCCATTGAGTACTACTATTCTTTGCACTCCCAAGGTCCCTGGCCACATATGTGTGAGATTTAGGAGGTAGTTAGCCCTTAGGATCAGTGTGTTTTCTGAAGTTATTCTCTTCAAAGAAAAACAAACACCTGCTCAGTCCAGCTGTAGCAAATGCCACATTCCCTTCTGGTGGCAAGAAGGGATCAGACCTTTCCCAGAAAAGCTGCTGCTATGGATTATAAATAAGTTGCACATTCCAGAATGAAGTCAGACAGAAGTCATTCCAGCTGGCTCTTATTTGCCCTTCTCCATAGGAAATGGCTATAAGGAGTGGTTATCTGAGGGGGCCTGAGCCAGGGCCCCTGTCTCGGGCTTAGGAGTTTGCTCTCCAAGCTCAGTAATGGAGCTAATGTGCAGAAGCAGTAGGTAGCATCTGAGACCAGGTGCCCCTGTGGCAAGTGTGTCGTGCCTGATACCTCACATGCTGACCAGGCACTGTTGGGTCCTGGGCTGCCATCAAGCAGGGCTTTTGAAATAATCCAGGGTAACCAGGAAAAAAGTCATAGAAGCTAGTTTGTTTCTTATAGATCTTTGTAAAAACTCCTTGGGGTGACGCTCTTAATGTTGAAGTCAAATACAAATATAGTTCCTAAATAAGGTAACTGCATCACCATCATCATCAGTGAAAAGATTTAGGGCAACTTTTAATGTAAAAAATCTCCTCGAATGAGTACATTTGGGTATAATGGAGTGTTGCAAGAAAGTTAAAAAACCCCAGGAATGGATTCTGGTGACTAGAAGAATCAGATTTCTGGTTCCATCTGTAACTTATACTCCATCCATAGCGAAACTTTTTCATCTCTCTTCTGTGTGAGCATACGCATGTGTGTATATATAAACTGTGTGTGTGTGTGTGTGTGTGTGTGTGTGTGTACACAGGTGTATATGCACACATATACTGAATACAGTTGTCTCTCCATATTCCTGGAATCTACTAACCATGGATCAATAATACTCAGAAAAATTTCATGTGGTGAATATATATAGACTTGTTTCTTATTAGTCCCTAGATAATATAGTGTGACAAAAATATATATAGAACATTTACATTTTATTAGGTATTATAAGTAATCAAGAGATGATTCAGAGTATATGGGAGGATATGCATAGTTTATGTGAAAATACTAGGCCATTTTATACAACACCCTTGAGCATTTACAGATTTTAGTATTTTTGAGGGATCCTGGAACTGATCCCCTTCGATACTGAGGAACTGCTCATGCACATGTGGGTGTATCCAGCACGTGGTAAGTCCACCATAGTGTTTGTTGAATGAGTGTATACGTGGATATTTGAAATGCTCATTGAAACTTGGGGACTGAACGACATGCTCGCACCCGGGCATGCCCAGTGTTTAGTGCTTACTCTATTCCAGGTGCTTTGTTTGAATGTCCCACAGACATCCTCTCATCTCATCCTCACGGCAACCCTGCCAGCTGTGTAGCTGAGGTTTATAGATGAGGAACCTGAGGCATGCAGAGGAAAACACTGCTGTGGTCCCATGGCTGGCCAGGAATGCAGGTCCAAATGAAGGCTCCCATGCTATCCCAGAGGAAGTTGGCATTGTCTGCCTGATTGAGCTGCTTCTAGGCAGGTGGATAGAAGTAGCAGAAATATTTATAAATCTTTGCCTTTTCAAGGTCAGCACTTAAGACTGAAAGATAGAATTGAATACTGATCCTGGAAGGAACTATCTTTATTACTTTTCTTACTTATTCTCAGGCCCAGATTTTCCTCAGGGAGTATTTGTTACCTATGACACTTTTTTTCCTCCCGCCAGTACTGGGGATTAAACTCAGGGCCTTTGGGCTGAGCTATATTGTTAACTTCCTTTTAAAAAAAAAGTTTCTTTTGAGACAGGGTCTTGCTAAATCACTAGGATATTCAGGATTTGCTCAAACATGCAGTCCTCCTGCCTCAGGCTCCCAGAGTGCCTGGATTACAGGCATGCAGCAACTGTAGCAGGTTAGGATTTCCAGGCCTTGAGCCAGCATCTCCCTGAGAGGGGCATTCTGCCAGATGGGTTCTCAGCCTCATTTAGTCACCAAGCCACCACACTGGGGAGTTGGACATTGCTGTTTACAGAGAAGCAAGACTCAGCACAGTGAGGCCACCTGTCTGAGTGCAGATAGCAGGCAATGTGATGTTGTCTTTTTTTATCTAGGTTTGTCTAACTTCAGAATTCTTAACCACTATGCTTCTTAAGACCACCTCAGGGTTTTCAATACAGCAGGTTACTTTGTAAAATCTTTTGCATGACACAGGCCTACTGAAGCTAGCAGGTGATGTTCCCACTCCTCTCTCTAACTTTACATTTTTAGTTGTTGACTAGTATGTTCCCTCACTGACCTGAAGCACTCTTGTTTCCAGTAAGATTGCAGCATTTTTCTGGATATAGAAGTTTAGGAAAGAGTGAAATAAGAAGGAATTAATAAAAGTATATTCTATAAATCCTACTCCAAGATGTTGAGGTTAATGGAAAGCACAAAACCTTCTTGATGAGTTGAGACGAATAAAATCACTTTTGAACAGGGCCCAGATTTGGGGTGGTAAGCCTGATGAATTCCCCTAAGTGGAGTTTGATGAAATTAAATAAAATTACAAAGAAGGCATGTACAGCACTCAGAGACCCACGGGGTGGGATTTCACATAACCAGCTACACTTGGGGAGTTTGAGCTTGCATCTTTATGGGAGCTCCTTTTGTTATATGCAGGATTCAGTGTGCCCTTCATGTAAGGGACTCTCCTAGGTGTAACCTTGCAGCAGTCTCCACAGTCCCATGATTACCTCTCAGCTCATCCACCAGCAGGCTCTGCATTCCCAGTCTACCACATGTGAACTAAACCTCAGATAAGGCCTGGAGGGCCAGTTTCATATTTTGGGTAGCAATTTCCTACAACAGGTTCAAGAAAGAAAAAAATAAAAACCAGGTGAACCAATGTCATATTTGAAAGATGTGAAGGAGCAGAAGATTCGCTCAGGCCTCAGAGTTGGGGCCTTGCCTGTTCTCTCTGAGGGAGCAATATGCTGGGACATTTTTGTTACTGTTCTGTGGGCAGAACCCAGGTTCTCATGCATGAAGGCACATGTTCTACTATTGAGCTCCACCCCTAGCCCAGTATTATAACTCTTTACCTACTAAATACTACTGGCCAGAAACAGGAGTAGTGACTCGACAGTGTTATGTGGGGAGCCAGACAAAAAACCACATTCACATTCTGGCTGTCAGTTTGCAGCCCTGCTACCTTAAAGATGTAGCATTGCCTCTACTTCCTTATCTGTAAAATGGGAGTAATAATAGTACATTCACATGGGATAATCATACAAATTAAATGAACATTCATATCAAGCTTCACATAATGCCTGGAACAGAGTAAAGCCCTACACAATGGGAGCTTTGCATTGTGTGACTATTTCACTCTAGCATCCTCTGTTTTGGTTGGGGGGTAGTGACCCTAGGCCAGATCACTCAGGTAGCGCCATGTCTCTGCATTCTTCACAGGGCAGCAGCAGCTCAGACTCTCTGGAAGGCCAGAGCTGCGACTATGCCAGCAAGAGTTATGATGCTGTTGTCTTCGATGTCTTGAAAGTGACTCCTGAGGAGTTTGCCGTAAGTGACGCAGAACGGGCAAGGGTTCTAGCATG
This sequence comes from Capromys pilorides, assembly GCA_004027915.1. Taxonomy (NCBI): domain Eukaryota; kingdom Metazoa; phylum Chordata; class Mammalia; order Rodentia; family Capromyidae; genus Capromys; species Capromys pilorides. The sequence goes on from PVKN010004667.1 coordinate 29,734, forward strand.
AACACAGGGTGCGGAGGGAGCCCCTGCTTTGTGCTTTCTGTCCAGGTTGCTAGCAGTCTGTATGCTCATCAAGAGTCAAGTCCCTTAGGAGATGCCACGTGTTACTCAGAAGGGTGCCCTCTGTCTCAGAATCACCTTGAGGGCATGCACAGTATGCATGACTAGCTAGCAAAGAGGCTAGCCAAAACATGCTCAAAATTCTTCAGGGGTTCCTCTCTCCTTCTAGAAGGAGACCTGCATGCCTCAGGCCTCCAGTGCTCCTGAGATCTGGCCCCTCCTCCCTGCTGCGCTTGCCCCCCTCTATAGCTGTGTATGGGCTGCTCCTTCTTGGTAGCCTGGGAAGCAGTTTTTGCCTTGTTCTTTCTCCGTCTCTGTCACGGAGGCTTCCCTGGGTGGGTGGAAAGTTTCTCTAGCCCTCTTTCTTTCCCCCACTCTATTTTTTCTTTTCACTTCTTATTACTACTTGAAATTACATCATAACACTAATTTTATTTTAATTTTTGAGACAGGGTCTTGCTCTGCAGTTCAAGCCATGCTTGAGCTCACTCTGAGCCCAGGCTGGTCTCGAACTCACAATGATCCTCTTTCCTCAGCCTCCAGAGTGCTGGGATTACAGGTGTGTGCCACCACACCTGGCTCATAACACTTAAAATTGCATATCTCCTCCAGTGGAAAAAAACTACCTGAGCACAGGGACTGATTTGTTCATTGCTTTTTCCCCAAGACTTCAAATATACCTCATTCATAGTACATGCTCAGTAAATATGTGTGGATTGAAAGAATTCAGTCCCCACAGGAACCAAATGAGGCATGGTGTTAGTTCCTGATTTTCTGTTGGAGAAAGCAAGGACTCAAGAGGGTGCTTTTCCTAGTTGGATGTTGATAGAGGCAGATCTGAAGGTGTCATCTTCTAGTTACCCACTCCATGTTGGGAGGTTATAATAAGATCCCCTGGTTAGGTACTTACAGTGTTTAGATCTTGAGCTGAATATTTAACAATAACCTTAATAAGTCAGGTGTAATTATTATTCCTGCTTTATGGGTAAGTGCCTAGAGAATAAAGGTATCTCCTCACTGAAACAGCAAGTGGTATAGATGGGATTTGAAACTGGACTGACACTCCAGACCAGCCCTACCCAATGGAAATTTAATCCAAACTATATATGCAGTTTCCAAGTTTCTGGTAGCTATGTTAAAAAAGACATGAAGTTACTTTAAATAAAAGAATACTGACTTTATATAAAAATGGTCAAATTATTACTATCAGTTATTATATCAGATATTTATTATAAGTAAAAGGAGAAGAAGATCTCTATAGACAATGAAAGTACACCAGGTAAGCATGCCCATAAGCAGAGAAAATCTGCAGCTATTTTTAAATGACCCGAGAGATGGTAAGATTATACTTGAAGAATGAACACTATACATTGGAAAGAGAAGAATCTCAGAAAGGAGGTGACCAAACTTATAATTAAGAAGGAAAAAATTTTCAGAAATCAAGATCGAAATACAAGGAGCACAAGAACAATAAATATAGCAGGAAATGGCTTAAGCAAACTTTTTTATATCAAAACATATGGAGAGATCAAGAGACTGAGAGAAAGTGACATGTTAGGTAAAGAAGATCCAACATACATATGCTAGGAACCCCTGAAAGGAGGAAATAAAGGCAAGGGAGCTGAACCCACAGTTACATTTAAAATAATATTTATAAAATAAAAGACCCAATAGTACACCCTGGAAGAGCTCACTATGAAGGTGAGATCATTAACCGTCAGTGTCCAGTGCTACAGACCAATTTTTGGTAAACTATTAGATTTTAAAGGAAAAGAAACCCTTTGTATATCTTGGTGAAGAAAAAAAAAAAGGACTTAAAAGGAAATTAGTTTACCACCAAATATTTTGAAAGAAACACTTTCTAAAATATTTTTATTAGTGCTTATAGTGAGTTTTAAAAAGTTATTTTCATACATGTATATTTTGATCAGATCCACCCTCCCTATTGCCTTCCATTCTACCCTACATGCTTGTTCCTTTGTATAATTATAGCCTCCCATTTACTTTTGTGTCTTTCTTAGATTTCACACATTAGGGAAACATATTTTACGTGGCTGAATCTGGCCTATTTTGCTTAACATGAAGCTCTCCAGTTCCACTTGTTTTCTTACAAATGACAGAATATCATTCTTCTTCGTAGTCAAATAATACTCCATGCATATTTATACCACATTTTCTTTATTCATCTGTTGGTGGGCCTGTAGGCTAGTTCCATATCTTGGGCACTGTGACTTGTGCCACAGTATACACGGGTATGCAGATATTCCCACCATATCTGGCTTTAATTATTTTGTGTATATATCAAGGAGTGGTATGGCTGGGTCATATGGTAATTGTTAGTTTGGTGTTTTTCTCTTAGCGACAGGGTCTCACTATTCTGTTCAGGCTGGCCTTGAGCTCACTTTGTAACCCAGTCTGGTCTCAAATTCACAGTGATCTTCCTGCCTCCTGAGTGCTGGGATTATAGGCATGCACACACCCAGCCTATATAGTCTGTGTTTTTTGAGGAACCTCCATTGATTTTTATAGTTGGTCTGTGTGTTAGTTACTTTTTACTCATTGCTGGGACAAATACCCAACACTCAAAACGAAGGAAGGAAAGGTTTATTTAGCTCACAGTTTGTGAAGGTTTCAGTTCATACTCCACTGGCTCCAAGGCAGCAGAAAACAGTGAAGAGCAGAGGAGGAGCAACAGCTGTGGCATCCATTAAGCCTCTCTCTTCCAAATTCTGTGCCGGCACAGAGCACCTCCAAAGTGATGTGGCTGCAGAGATCAAGCTCCTCCAAAGACGAGGACTTCTCCAAGGAAGCATGGCAGGGCTGGGCCAAGCAGGAAGCAGCCAGGGCAGGGCGGGGCTGGGCTCATTGCTCAAAGTCTTCCTCAACTCTTTTTATTCACTTCTTGTGCTGTTACTCTAGGGTGGCTAGTCTGATCCTAGGGTGGAATCAGTCACATCCCAGAGCAGGCCCTCTGCATCCTTCCCCACAGCCTGGAACCAGGGGAGCCCATCAGCCAAGTTTCCTCAAGTTGACAGAATATATCAACTACCACAGTTTGTTAACTAACAGTCCCACCAATAGTGTAGAACTATTTATTCTCACTGTAGTTT
>PVKN010004668.1:0-32906 GCA_004027915.1 Capromys pilorides
AAAGAAAGAAAGAAAATTTCAAACATATTCAGAGTCGGCTACTCTCTGTGTTCTGAGAGCCCTGACACAGACAGAGAATCCACTTCTGAGCCCTCAGGCTCTGACGACTTCTAGGGGGAAATCCTCCAGGCGCCCAGCGGTCCGCACAGCCTCTGGGCCTTTCCCCTGCAGGTGGGTGTCCTCTCTGTCTGCTCATTTCTGTCTTCTGCCTCTTAGCTTTCCATGGACACCTAGTGCCCAGGCAGTGGTCCTCAGCGTGCCCAGTGGCATGAGCACCTCGGAGGGCACCAGCCACGTGCTTTCCCACCCAGACTTCACAACCCGTGCTCTGGGGCAGGCCCAGCAGCTGCCTCACCCTCCCATAATCCTGATGTATGCATGAGTGGTGACCCAATATGTGGTAAAGTTTTAAATTTTTAAAAGTGTTACAATAAAAGACGCAGGGGCATGGCTCTCCCTCAGGATTCTCTCCTCACTTCCGACATGGTTCTCCTGTTCTCCCTGTCCCTGGAACAGCCCTGTGGGTTCTCTGTGGAAGTCTTTACGAAGTGTGGTTATGACACTGAGCGCAGTGGCTGGGCGCCACCCTGCAGAGAGTCGGCTCATAAAGCACTTTGGCTCGCCCACCTTATTCACCAGGTCCAGCACAGCTGGACTGCTGGCTCTTCTTCCAGTGTCAAAACAACCAAGGATGGTCAACATTATCCATGGATTCAGCACAAGAAGGCAGCCACAGTGACACCGCTAAAGACACTCAGGAAAGAGGACTTTCAGAACCACATCAGGATGTGTCAGGAATGAGAGGATGAGTGTGCCCACAGTGAGGGGGAATCTTTCTGAGGGGGGCTTACTGGCAATGCACCTTTTATTATAATCGTTTTTAGTGTAAGTATCCACCAGAGTTGTTGGCCACACCTCACAGGGATCTCAGAGCATCTGCGTAGTATATAAGTAAGTCTATCCATCTATGGACTCGGGGCTTGCTCAGACCAGGACCTTCTGGAGCCAGCCTGTGTCCACACTACAGCCCCTCTGCGCCAGTCCTTCTTGGGCCTATGTACATATTTACATCTCCTTAATGTCCTCTGTGGTGTCTGGGTTTCTCTGCCTCAGTTCCTTGTGTCCATGTCTCCCCCCAACCACTGCGCAAATCCCTTCCAGTGGACAGGTCCCTGCCAAATGCAGTATTTCTGGAACAGATCTCTGTGGGTTCCTCCAATGAAATGAACGGCTCTGTTACCACAGCATTTTGCCATGGCACAGAGAATTTAATTTTCAGGAATGTTTTTGAAAATAAAGATATAGGGCCAGTTAAATATCCAAGAATCGCCTCCTCTGTTCATACCCAAGGCACCGGGCTCACTCAGGATGGCATTGGATGGCCCCAAGCGCTGTCACATTCATATCCAATGCCACTCACTGCAAAGAGCCTCACAGACCTTAACTCACTGATTTTAATCGACCATCACATAAAACAGAATGAGGACCTGATACACATGGTTACGCCTGTAAGTTTGGTCTTCGTCATGGTGTATGTCCAGCTGTCCCCCAGTGCCTTGTGCACTCATAGGACTTTTCAGAGGTAGCTGCATCTAGGGTGTGCAGTGCTGGGATGAAGAGGCTGCGGGTGCAATCAGCTCAGTGAGAGATCTGGCACTGCCCACATCCCGGCAGACAGATGAGTATGAAGGGGGCAGACAGATGGTATTAAAGCTGTCATTCTGAGGCTGGGAAGGTAGCTCTGTGGTGTAAGCACCTGCCTGGCAAGTGCAAGGACCCAGGTTCAATCCCCAGTACCTTATGCCATGCCAGCCCCAGAACCCCAGGTGGGCCATGTAGACCACCAAAAGTGGGTGTGATGGCGCACACCCGTAATCCCAACACTGGTGAGGCTAAGACAGGAGGAGTTCTATGTGTCTGAATTGCGTAGTGAGACCCTGTGCCAAATAAACAGTTTTAAAAAAATTAAAGCCAGCTGTGGCTCTGCTGTCCCCTGCTGCCTCGGACTGCTGCCCTCTGGCTCACTGCCCTGCCTTCGAGCCAGCCGAGTAAGGACTGAAAGATCCACAAAGAGTGAGCTCACCACACCTTTCCGCCCTTAACTTAGGTCAGGTATTTTATCTCAGCAATGAGGACAATTACGTCTCAAGTACAAAGGCTAGGATTTTGCAATGCTCTGTAGCACCGAAAGGTTTCCTAGTGGGTCTTATTCAATCATTTTAAGCCAGCCATAGGCTGTTGGAAAGGAGCGCTTCACATATTTTGTCATCCTTTCCTCACTCTTTTTACCCCTTTCATCGCTCATTGTCCCCAGAGTACTGACTGGTGTCGCTAGAGCATGGAGGGCCTGGGGAGGTGCCCGCTGTGGCCCTGTCCCCAGTAGGTCTGGGTTGGGGTGGGAAGGCGCATTCCCAGTGTCCTCGGCGGTGCCGATGTTTCTGATCTGAGGATCATGCTTTGAGATCCACTGCCCTGGGCAAGTGGAGTCCTTGGAAAGCAACGATAGCACTCGGCCAAATCCACGTCAGGGAAAATTATCTTAAAAGGAAAGATAAAAAGGAATATACCCAGCACTTGGGAGGCTGAGACAGGAGAATCAGCACAAGATGGAGGCCAGCCTGGGCCGAATCAAGTTCAAGGCCAGTCTGAACTGCAGAGTGAGATCCATCTCGAACACACACACACACACACACACACACACACACACACACACAAACACCACAAGTAAAATGAACTGATTTAATGAAAAGCACAGCTTTAGGCCCTGAAAGCTAAAAGATAGGACATGGGTCCCAGGGGAGCAGCTCTTTGAGGCAGAGACAGGCTTAGCCCAGAGAAGCAGAGAAGAGATGGGTAGTCCCACACCCCTGTACACCAGGGATCAGAGTCATCCAACATGTAAGAACTACAGTCCTGCATTCTGCTTTCCCCTGTTTAAATGGTTTCCTAACAAGAAAAACGGTATCCATTTCAACTGGCTGTGTACGGATATGGAGACATTCAGGACGGATGAAGATTTTTAATTACTACCCAGGCAGCTCGCTTTGCAAAGTCTATCTTTAAAAATTACCAAAAGACACCAGTGGCCTCAGGCCTCATGGAGTCCTGGTTGTCTTCAAAGACGTCGGGCAGCCCCTGGCCCCTATCCAGACCTGTGGCACAACGCTCAGAATGTAACTTCACTCAGTCCACAGCTCACGCAGCAGGGGCTTCCCTGCGAGATCCCCCCAGCTGCATGAAGCCCAGCCTCCCAGCCCATCTTACCAAGCTCACACTGGTCTCCGCTGTAGCCCGGCACACACGTGCACACGTAGGACACTTCCGTGGGGTAGCAAGTGCCTCCATTTTGGCACGGGTTGGTTTTACACCGATCGGGTCCTGTCATGTTCAGGAAAGTAAGAAAAAAAATTAGGCACTTCTTTAAGGATTAGGTAGATTTTAGCATAAAACTTCTCTGACTGCTAGCACAATAGAGGCTTTACCACAGCAATTTAGAAATGCTATGCATAGAGATTAACATTAACTTTACTCTGGAGTGTTTCGCAGCATTATAACTAATTGTTACGAATTGTATCTAGTCACTTCTAGGTTCCAATCATGACATTAAACAATATTTTCATACTGTATCTGGCAACTACTATAGTCTATGGCAGATTTAGTCGGCATGATAATGACAACTGATTTTAGTCAAAAATGATTACACGTATGTGCACACGGAATGGAAAATGTATTCTCTGAAGCGGGTTAGTTCATGTGGAATGGCTGGGCACACAGAACATGCATTCTTTTTAGCGGATTGGCTGGTTACCATCGTTGGGATTATTATTGCCTTTTACCACTTAATCTCAGAAAGTGTTTGTCTTCGAAAGTGTGCACGGAAGTCTCCTCTGCTACATTAATATGCTTTTTCCAAAAACACGTTCCAAATGTACTCCTTTAAACTACACTTGAAGAAAAGCAACACATCGATTAAACTCTACTGCATAAAACAATCCCAAATACAAAAAGCTCACCTACAATGAAACCCCCATATTTATTATACTTTTCGGATTAAAGCATTAAATAGAATAAACCCTTCTTATAGGTCCCTGTAAAGGCCAGACATGAATCTATGAGGTAAACAGTTTTAAATGCTTATGCCACATGCAAACATTTCATACCAGTAGAAGTATGTATTTTATTTTCATTCAACTTCTATTAATCTTTGAATATTTTTCAGCACTGCTTCATTCCCAAAGACCTCAAGAATTCAACTGGCAACTAAAAGTGTTATGCAATAGTTGAAGGAAGGTGGATCGTATCTGGCTTTCAAACATACTTTCAAGAATTGCAAATCCTGAAGTCCTAAAATAATTACACATGCAGAGCAAATGTCTAGCTCTAGAAGATACTGCAGCCAATCCCCCACAGAGAGGAAATCTTCTAAGTGACAGGTAAACTCAGGCAACCCAGAAAGACATGTTTGTGGACACATTTGTTTTGGGGTTCACATTAGTCAGGTAAATCTGGATGTGTACACCAATGTCTTTAAATCCTGACCAATTTTTGATAAGACATTTTCTCCTGTGGATTCAAAAAGAATGAAAACTCCTTCGCAATGTCAGCCTTCTCTGCGTGAAAGCACACTGCCCCAGCACAAGGTCACGGTCACAGACAGCGCCATCTGTGCGGACTCAGGTGACACTTCCGTGGCAGTGCTTTGTGAGATGGTGCACAACGTGAAGTCCTCCTACTGACCCCCTGCCCCAGGCGAGACCCCACACCGAGACCAGGGACAAGGCTGCATGGGAAAGAGGGTCTCTCTGTGAACCTGAAGTGGCTCTTATCAGAAGAAAAGTTTGCTCTTAGGAATTTTATCTTCCCCTAAATAATTTGTTCTGGCCTCTAGCAGTCAGATCGGCAGGATCAACCGGGAATCCCAGGCGGGCTGCTGTGTACTGAATTAAGCTGAAGCGACTGTCATACAGTGAAGACTCTAACCCTAACTCCTGATGCACGTGGTGGAGCGGATGCCTGGCACACAGGGCTCACTCGGCTGCCCAACTTCTGTCTCTCTGTCTCTATCTGCCTGTCAGTCTGTCTGTCTCTCTCCCTTCTCCTCCCTTCTTTCTCCTTCTCTCTCTCTCTCTCTCTCTCTCTCTCTCTCTCTCTCTCTCTCTCTGTGTCTCTGTCTGCCTCTCTCTGTCTCTGTGTGCATCTCTGTCTCTGTCTCTCTGTCTGTCTCTCTGCCTATCTGTCTTTGTCTCTCTGTCTCTGTCTCTGTCTCTCTCTGTCTCTGTCTCTCTCTCTGTCCTTCTCTCCCCTCCCCCCAGCACAAGTTATTTTTGTATCATATTTTCCATTATCTGATGTACATTTCAACTTAGTTACAAAACAGTAGGTACTGGACAGGTCACTAAGTTATCAATTACAAAATGAGAGCAAAAGAAAGAAAATAAAATCCAGTATCAACCAACTTGGATCAGTTTTGTTCACAAAATATTCAAGTTCATTTATAAAAAAATTATACTTTCTGACCACTTTACTCTTTCAGAAGCACAAGACAAAGCATCAGTATCACAAAAACTGAAATTGCTATAATCAGAATAACAATTATAACAATAGCTGTTACATAAAATACATTTATTAAAATACAACATTTATTTTCAACCATCGCAGCCCTTGAAGCAGATTATTTTCTTCCGATGGAAGCTAAGAGGTGCTGGTTGTGTGTGGGTCCCATGGACAGTGCCAGTCAAATAAAAGCTTTCCAGACAAACTCTATAAAAGCTGAATTTTCTGCATCCTCAGGCTTGATTAAAAAGAAAGGAACTACTAGGCTTGTATTCCAAGCTTTCCGTTTTACAGATTATTAAATGTCAATTGTTCATTTTATAAAGTAGTGGGAATCAAGGAAAAGCCGTAAGAGGACCATGGGCCTCAGAGTGGGGCCGGTCTACGTTCACGTCCTACTTTCTTTGTGGGGCTGCCGGGCGACCTTGGGCAAGGGCACGGCCCTGTTAACACCTCCACACCCTTCGCTTTTACACAGAGCTAGGAGCAGTGCCTTCTGGTCTGTGGCAACCCGGTGCAGCAGCGTCCGATTCAGCTTGCAGTGCAGTCATAAACTGCAAGCTGGGCACCCGCAATGGCTAGGCCCTGGGCTACCGTACAGATGCTCTCCAGCAAGGACATCGCCTTAGAGTATAAACTCACCACTAACGTGTCGACCCCCCCCCCAAGCATTCAAATGAATTACTGCCTCAAGGGTGAGAGGCAGGGCAAACTCAGATGAGTGTCATAAGAACACCCACCCATGGGAGGGTTTGAGAGAACAAGATTTATCATTTTTTAAACTCAGATGTTTAAGACAGGACCTGTGACTAGGCAAAACACGCTGATGTTTTAGTATTAGCTCACTGTATCCATTTTACTACAGCATGTTATTTCTAAAACACAGAAAAACGCAAAGTACATCTGCAAAGCCCAGGAAAATTCTGTGCTCACTCTCTTCAAAATAAACTCGGTACGGCGGCCTGCACGCTGCCACATGGGTAAGATTATAATCTCCGTTGAGTTAACATCACAGTGGACATTACAGACAGCAGGGCCCAGGGACCATTTCCAGATGTGGAAACCAAGTACCCATGTTGCGGTCTTACCTGGTAAATAGACAGCTGTGCCTTCCACGGCCTCTTCGTGAATGCCAATCAGGAAATGAGTTTCATTAGAAGTTTCCAGAAGGGAAAGTGGTGGCGAGGCGAGCTCCGTGATTAGTTCCACAGTGCTTACTGTAGCCCGACCGTTCGAGTCAAGAACTGTGGCAGGCACGTCCTCTTCTGGTTCAGCTACTGTAGACCCCTCCCCTTGGACAAAAGCTGCTGCATGCGTTTTAGGGTTCGTTTCCAAAGCAGAGGGGACAGTGGGGCTTGCGGAAGGCTGTGGGCTGGGCGGAGGCGCCACACCTGCCCCAGCCCCGGAAGTCACAGAGGCAGGAGGGGAATGTGGTCGTGGCGTGGCACCTTCTGGCTTCGGCTCCCAGGCATCTGTAGGAACAGTTCCAGCCCCAAGGGGTGGAAATCTTGCAAACCGTTCTGTGGCTTCTCCAGAAAACGGACCACTGTTCTTGTCTGTGGGCTCTAGGGCAGCCTCAGTGGCCTCCTCAGTAACTAGTTCTGTGGGAGGAGCAGCCACTTCCGGTGGCCTGGTTTCACTTTCACCTTCAGAAAGTTCTGTGTCAGGAGAGGAGGACGGAGGCTGGCTGGGGTGGACCTGTTCTTCACTCGGAGGTTTCAAGGTGGTTCTGGAAATTGGATGAACCCCGTTGGGAAGACGCTCTGATGACGTCGGAGTTGAGCTGGCACTGGTGCCTGGCAGGACGCCTAGTTGGGGAGCCTCTGCTGCTCCCCATGTTCGGCTCTCCGGGGAGACAAGTACCAGAGAGGAGGGTGTCTCTGGGGACAGGGCTTCCAGTGCTGGAAGTGCACCTGAAGGGCTGGGTTGTCCCAGCACATCAGGGGTTTCTGTCAAACTCTGAGCCAAGAGGTGGACCTGAGTGATACTTACGTAGGGAGTGACGTCTATTGCTGATGCCTCAGCCCCTGAGGAGAATTCTGGTGGAAAAGAAGCACCTACATATTTCTTCTCTTCATACTCCTCCTGTGTCCCCTCCAAGTGACCTGATGTTGATATTACTTCACTCTGGTCAGCAATAGCTTGACCGTCAGACAAAGTGCTTGATTCAAATACGTCATCCAGGCCTGTTGTTTCTATTTCTGGTTCTTTGATCTCTGGATGAACCGTAGCAGATTTACTAGGCATGGGCAGGGATGTCACTGTGGGCAGTGAAACATCTAGTTCTGTTTCCAGGCTAGGACCAGAGACTTCAGTTGCAGAGTTAACGGCCGTGTGACCTAATTGGCTTTTGTCCTCAGAGGTTGCTGGTTCATTATGCGTTGCCTGAGTGTAGCTAGTCACACCAGTGTCCCCAGAGCTCTCAAATGCTTCCCCGGTTAAAGAAAGGTTGCCAGCCACCTCACGCTGGTCTTGGACTTGGGTGGCCTGCATGCCTTCTTCACTCCCCTCATGTGGCTCTGATGGTGCCTCTGGATCCAGGTCTGTCTGCATTCCAAGGATGTCTTCATCTACAGATTTTGTGTGATCAATATCTATGATCGTGGTTGTATCTCTCAGCTCAAGAATATCAAGGATGGGACTCTGTGTCACGGTCAACATTAAACCCTCTTGGTCCAGATCTATAATAATATTTTCAGTGGCTTTTCTTCTGTTAGGTTTTAAGGTGGAATCCTGAAATCCCACAAAATGATCTTGGAAACTGTCCAGGCTTTCTTCTGTGGGCCTCTGCAAGGACTCCAGGTCCTCAGGGGTGCTAGTTGGGTCAGGGATGCTCTCTTTCTGCTCCAAGTGGACAGGCAGCACTGTAGACACCGGGGGAGGCCCATGGGCAGTACTAGCTTCGGCACTTGGGACTTCCGGATGCTTTTCCAGGAATCTGTCAGAGACAAACGTGGTGCTTCCTTGCCCGCTTGCCTGAGGTGTTCCAGAAGTGCGGACAGAAGCAAGAGTATCTAATTCTCCAGATCCCTCTCCAGAATTTTCATAAAGCAAATCAGATGGTCTCGGTGCTGTTGTAACAAATTCCTTGGCCCCTTCAAGACTGTTAGCGCTAGTTAGAAAAATGGTGGAGGAAGTTGTTGTTTCTTTAATTTCTGTTCCCAAAGCCTTCTCAGGAGAGACTTGCTCGGTGCCAGCTTGTGGTGTCTGGGTTTCTTCTGCCCATTCGAGAGTCTTGTTGGAAGGAGGCTCAGTGTCTGTGGAGAGAGAGACGGGTGCTGGAGTTGGCACTTCTGCTGCCGAAACTTCTAGTGAGGTTGTGTTGGCTACTGCCTCATCAGACCTGGAGATGCTATCTGTTTCAGAAAGGAGGGATCCAACTTCATTTTCCACATTTTCCATTCTCTCATAGTCTTCTATTTTTTCACTTGAGACACTTGTTGGTAAATTTTCCACTTGAGGAGTCTGGGGATATAATGTGCTAATGACTCGTTCCAGTTCAGTAAAATCAACTAACACTGTAGTCTGAGAGGGTGAAACTCCTTCTCCTGATCCCAGTCCAGAAAATAAGGGATCAGAACCCAAATCATGACTGCTGGGTCGCATGCCTTTAGGAAAAAGTTCTGCACTTTCTTCCTCTTTAATTAATGAATCTGTGACCACAGCTTCAGCTGGGGCGGACTCAGTCACAAAGGCAGAGGCTGAGTGAACCCCGGGCCTTTCAGCAGCCTCCGGGAGAGGGGTGTAGGATTCCAAGGCCTCTGTACCTGGCCACAGAGTGGAGAAGAGAACTGAAGAAACATCTTCCTCTTCCCCTGGCTGATCGGTACTGGATGTTTTCATTAGAGAATAATCTGTGGTTTGAGGTCCAGGTTCAGTAAGTGTTTGTGAATGAAAAGTCTTTTGTTCAGGTGCGAGAGAGCTATGGGCTGATTCAAAAGAGGCGTGTTCTTGAGCCTCCTCCTCTGGGGCGGTTTCCCCTTCCGACCCTTGTGTCAAGAGATCCCCTTCTTGTGTGGTCCCTGACTGGACTGGTTCTGTTGTTTGGAGAAAATCCACTGAAGCCGGGCCACTGCCCTCGGCTTCTCCCCTTGCTGCTGGCTGAGCAGTGCTCTTGACTTCTGCTCTAGGGGAGATGGTGGGTCTCTGACTGGCATGAACCACACTCACTTCTTCTAGTCCTCCATCAGTAAATGGGAAATTTGTACCAGAGAAGTTTTCCACTGCAGGGGGAAGCACTGGGTCGCCAGAGCTGCTGACCACCGTGGCCAGAGGCTCGCCAGAGCCCTCTAGGGATGCCAGCTCTTCCCAGAGGAAGGCTGAGGGGCTGGCCGTGGCACCGCTGGGCTGCTTGGCATCAGAACTCTGACGGGTGAGCTCTGAAGTCGGCGCTGCAGATGGCAAGCTCTGCACAGTCGCGGAGCCCACATCTCCAGAGCCCTCCGCTGTTGCCATTTCTTCTTTCGTGATGGGATGAGACGCTGGGGAGAATTCTGCAAAGTCGCCACTGAAATCTTCTTCCAAAGGAAAGCCTGTAGGAAAGCCCTTTCCTTCTCCCCCACGATTTGGCACTTCCGGTAGTGCCGAAGGCAGTTTTCCCTTGGGTATCTGGCTAACAACTTCCCTGTCCAGTACAGTGGTCAAAACTTGTCCTGTGGGCTCAGAGGAGAACGTGGTTTCCACATGCGGAGACCAAGGGCTGGCAGCTTCTGTGGTGGCCTGAGTTTCAGACTCTAAATTTAAAGTAAATGAAGAAAGCGGGGTAGTCTCTGGGTCCACAGCCGCTTCCCCAGAACCCTGATCCACTAGAGAGCCGACGCTCCCTGGGAGAGTGGCCGGCCCTTCCTGCGCCCCGGCTCGGCTGCTACTGCTGTGCTCGAAGGGCTGTGCCCCAGAGTGAACCAAGAACTCTGGCTCTGTAAATAAGAGCGGAGAGCTGGGCATCACGGTTCCAGACTGTGTGGGTGTTGGCGAGGGCAGGACATTCTGCTGGACGGCTGAATCCCTAGAGACAGAGACATCCGAACTGTCTAAATCAGAGGATGAAACGAGTTGATTGGATCTCTGGGTCGGAGACAGTGTTTCAATTGTAAATGCTGTACCAGTACTTCCCGCTTCCTTCTCCTCCTCTCTCCTTTCCTCTCCCTCAAGAGCTTTACTGAAAGCCCATGTGGAAGTATCTGCTTCACCTAAAAATTTGGGGGACAGCACTGCTTCAGAAGAACGCTCAGGACCAGGATAAGCGGTGGTCACAACACCATCAGAAAAGCCTTTTGCAAGCAGGGCCTTGCTGGTTTCTAAAGCCGTGAGCCCATCCGTAGTCTTTCTCTGGGATAAATCAGTGACCATGGTGAACATTCTATCTGTGTATTCTTCTACTTCACCAGAGCCCTCCAGAAATGGAAGCAAAGAACTTCCTGAGTGCTCTACAGTGTGGCCAGGAGCTATTTCAACCCAGCTCTCTGTAGCAGACCAGAGGCCATCAGGTTGTGGGTTTCCTGTTAGGGTAACTGAGCCCTCCTGTGCCACAGGATCCAGAGAATTCGGAACTATACTGCCTAGAGTATAGGTGACGACAGTACTGTTTTCTGCCTCTGTGGCCCTTGAAAACACCACCTTCTGAGATACTGGGTTGATGGTAGCCTCTCCCGAAGACTCTTCAGGAAACAGAGGTACAGGCTCAGGATTGCCATGTACCAGAATTTCAAGTCCAGGGCCTCTCTCTGTGATTGACTCTGTGTCCCCTGGTCTTTCCCCCCCACCAAATGGAGCTGTAGGGAAGATATCGGGTTCACCACTTGAAAAAGTTTCTGACATTTTGGGGTAGGTCTCAGGTTTCCATGTAATTTCCAGCAATTCAGCCGATTCTTTAGATTCATTAGGCTTCAAAGTGTTAAATAATTCTGCTTCTGGTATCACAAACTGATGGAGATCACTTTCTGATCTGTCTGAGAAATTCTGAGAAGGTGCCACGCTTTCGTACTGGCCGCGCCTTGCTTCTTCTGCCTCCGGGTCCCTGGGCACAGTGGTGACGAGATGCTTCCCGTTGATGTACTGCACAGATGGGGTGGTGGTCACATCAGTAGCATTTGCACACTCTTCATCCTCCCCTCCATCCTCCTCACTGTTGTACAGGTTTATTTCAAGTATATCATGGTAAATTCCATCCAACAGATTTTGCACGGGGTCTGTCTCTTCGCTACAAGGCTCCTCTTCTTTAGATTCTGAATCTATTGGATGACCACTTACACTCAAATCACTCAAGCGACCTGAAAAAAACAAAGAGTTTTCACAATGCTTAAATGAAAGGCAGAGTATGACAGAAGAAATTGACAGCAAGGCTGGTCACATTTACACACACACAAAAGAAGACCGGAAGTTTCCCAAGTTAAGTGGTCATGCTACACATCATTCTGTCTTCCGGATCTGTTGCCTTATACTAACAACAAAGAAAACAAATCCCATTGGTGACTGTAGAAACAGGTTAGGAAAACTCTTCAGTGAGTTTCACAAAACAACAGCGTCCTTAACATGAGGCATACGCACATGGTAATCCTGAAAGACAGCAACGTAAAAATAAAAATTAAGACCATTTGTAAACCATCTACAAAAAGTAATCAAATATTGGTCTGTGTTTGGGGGAGATGCTTAGACAGTCTATCTAGCAAGGACGTGAGAAGAGTTTCCTGCAGGATCCTTCAAGAGCTGACTGATAGAAGCTGTTTTTGGAAGAGGGAAAGAGAGCTATTCATAGCCTATTCCAAATACAGTGACAAACCTGCCTCCAGCACAAGGGAGACAAGACCTCTGCCACATCCTGTCTGTCCACAGGAACAGGAAGTCCCTGTGGGCACAGCTCACTGAGAAGACCAGGAAGGAAATCAGAGCCTTCCATACCTTTTCACCTTTAGCTTTTCTGGGATGTGGCTGAGATTAGGTCACTTTTCGTTGTTGCTAGGAACATTTTTTTCTAAAAGAAGATCAGGAGTCCCATCTATATAGTGCATTCCAATTATACCTGTCACCAGAGCATCCCCTGGATTGTATAAATTCAAATGGCACCATTCAGGAAACTCTGAGGATTTTTCTGTCACCAGAAATGTACCAGCCAAGCTCTCTGCCTCAGGCACTAGGAAGGAAGGCTAAGGCCTGACCCTGGTGCTGCCACTACCGCTGCTCGGCTTTACCAAGCCTACCTGGCGAAGTCTTGGACCCCCTGCACCATGAAGAAGACACCAAGCCATACAGTGACGTCACACTCCACAGAAGAGCTGGACCACAGAGCTTGAGCTCACAGCACATGTGCTCACCCTGACCCTGCACCGAGACGACCTGCCCTCCACACCAGCTGAACGACGGGGAGAAAATACCTGCTTCCTCCTGGGCTCTCTCAGCTGCAAGTCTCCACCTACCTTCCCCTGTGGAGGGACCGATGATCAGCACCATACATAAAAACACACAAGAGAACTCTTCTTGGGACCCAGTCCACCTTGGCCAAACTGCTTCCCTAAAGCACAACTTGTGCAGAGCTGGGTTACTCTTACCCTACCTCTATGTCCTCCCTATTTAATTTCCACACATTGCAATGTGTTTCCTGTATCTCCATCCTATCCCACTCAGACAGTCAACATTGCAGCTTCGCGAGCTAAGGCGTATAGAACTCGAATGAATGAGGAAATAGTTCTGTCATAAAGAAAAATGAGATCAAAGCCTGACTCTAGTGCACTACAGAATCCCAAAACAAACACAGGTTATTTCTGACACAGACACCCCTAATTGTCAAGGTCAAGAACATACTTGGTTTGCCCTTTTAAAAAGGCCAACTAGAAAGAATCAGTTTGATCAATATTGAGCCACAAAAGTTGTCATACTGATCTTAGAGTGGCCACTGTGAATGTTTTGAAGAGGACATAATTATTGGCTCCCTGACAGAGACTTGCATGGACACTGCAGTGAGCTCCAGACCTTGACCTGAATCCTTCAGTCTGGGGTGTGCAGACGCCCTCTGCCCGCTTCCTCGTCTGACTCTGCGGCTGACTGTCATAGGCCAATCTTGGAATTCCTTAGACATTGTATATTTTGTGTTAATATCTGTTTCTTCATCTGTTCCTCTAAGTAAAACCCTGACTAATACAGAATATGGTACTGGGAGTGGCTCCAAAGAAAACTGCCTATCTGAACCTGCTCAGCCTCATTTTACATGAAACCCTGGCCCATTGGGTCATTGGGCACAAGTGAAACACTGTGGAGCTCCGGGTACGAAAGTGTCCCACAGGCTGGCTAAGCTCGCACCTAGGTCTGCTCCACTCCATAGTGCCCTTCAGTCACCTGCAAAAAGAATCCCTAAGGTCCATGTGGAGCAGCATCCTGAACCTTTCAATAAGTATGGAGTCAAAATCAGCTAAGGAGCCAAGCTTCTGTGCCAAACACAATGATCAATAAGGAAGCGCTGCTCAGTACTGTGAGTGTACAGCGTTCTGGTCCAGCGCGGGTAAGACACCCACTGTTACTATGGATTGGCACAGGCTTCTAAGCAGATGCCTTCTTTTAAAAACCAAAACTGATAGAGCCATGTCCCACCATTGTCTTAGTGAGTAATTACAGGTGGAATGACTTTGAAGGGGCTTTAAGAGGGTAGGGTAGAGAGGCCGGCGAGATAGCTCAGTGGTCTAAAATTCCTGCTTAGGCAATGTCAGGGACCATGGTTTGATCCCCAGCACCATATACTGCACCAGCCCCACCCCCAGGGCAGGCTGAGCCAGCCATAAAATTAATTAATTAATTAATTAATTATTTTTAAAAAGAGGGAAGGGTAGAGAGAGGTGGACAGGAATCGAAGACATAAAGGTATGATTAAAGTGGGTCCACAGGTTAAATGTTAAAACAGCAAAGAAACTAATGGAAGGCCACCATGCTGCATGGAATGTATTCTTTTCTTTTCACTGCTCTGGCGATAGCAATGCCTACTAAGTCTACTTGAATCTATTCATTGCAGACCATGGCATTCATTTTAAGTTCTCTGATTTTAGTTTCAATGAACGGGAGTAGAACACTCCACCTAGGCAAAGAACTCTAAGAGTCCCCAGTGCCCATGCACCTCTTTTAGCATTTTGAAGCACACCATTTCACTGAAAACTCAGCGCGACATGTCCTATGGTAAGCCAAACTAAATGTCACAAAACTTGAGTCCAATCCATACAGACTTGTCAGTCTGCATGCATATATCAGGCCCAGCACTCCTCTGCTCCAGGTTTTGCCTACAAAATTAAATGCAATTCAGCACCCATGGGTGTTAAGCTAAACACATTTCTCTTCGGGGACCAGCTCCTTGCACAAAATGGGCTAAGCACCTGTGAGGGGCCAGACCCCTTGCCGCACACGGGCTTGTTATTAGCTTTACAAAGATTCATGAATACCTTCTAACCGCACCTGTTGACACAAACATTCCTGCCAACAAGTTAGAGGCCTGGACCAACTAAAATTTATCCTTATGTTGAGGGGAAACTTGCTGAGTGTACAAATCACAAATATACCCATCATTAAATTTAGATCAGGATCCCTTCCTCAGTTACCTCCCAGGTATTTGATCAGACTTGCCTTCAGAATAGCAAAAGGCAGAAATATCTTACTCAGTTTAACGCTGTGTTTTTCATGCACCTGACCCTGGCATGACCAGCGAACCATCACCACACCACAAGCAGCAGCCATTGTGAACAAAACCTCAGAGAAGTAACACACTCCTTTGGTCAGCATCGTCTGCTGTCCTTTCTAAATCAGTGTTATTGGGTGTACTTGAGGGTTTCCATATTTTGTTATTGCATATCCATGAACAGTAAAATGATAACTGTAGAGAAGGTAACTATAGCATCATTTAAGTTATTTCTGCAACAAGAGCAACTGAAATTTACATATACAGCACCACTCGCTAACACAACAGAATTCTATCCCCTACGACCCATGCGTTATGGTCCCATGTTGTACTAAACGCAGCTTAAGTAAGCAATGCAAAGTGAGAGCTAGGGTTATTGCGTTGCTTTTATTCTCATAGTCGAGCAACTCCTATTCCTAATATTTCTTAATACTGCCTCGGGGGCAGGCATGGACTACCCAGCGGCTCACGGTTTTCTGCCGGGGTCCCACGCATCATTCCCTTCCGCTGCCAGGATGTCTGTGTTGCTCCCACCCCGCTAACCCTTCACGCCACGGGGGAGGGGAGGCGCTGCTGGGCCGTCTCCTTACTGTGCACACACAGTCCGTGCGTTCCCTCCAGCCACGTGGTCCGAGTCCCGGGCGCTAATCCCTCTAGTTCACCATTCCTGCGGCTCTTCTTTGTTTATTCACTCTACAAAATTACCTCCTCATCTTCTTTCCTGTCACCACCCCCACCCACCACATGTATTATTAGAGGATCGCAACAGCTGTAATTACTGCAAACCACAGCAGCTTCTCTGTGGAGCCCAGGGGAGGGGGGGGGGTGGTACCTGTTCCATTGTGTGTGGGGGTGCCTCCTTCCAAAACCATGATCTGCTTTATTTCACACCAACCGAGCAACCTGATCCAGTTATTGACATTCCAAGCTCTCCGATGAACAGGTCCTTATAAAGGACTGTTCTATTTCAGAATTTTCCTCTAAGGATAATATAACTTTTATTTGGGTTTCAGGAGGCACAGAACTCTATAGAGTGTGTGTATAATCTTTTCTGTGTTTACATGAATGTATTTTAACAGCTTGACTCCAGTAGGCTGGTGCCATGGTTAATAGGTTTTTTAATGGCATTTCACACAAAGCTTTATTGCTAGCTGCCCTCAAGTATTTGTAAGTATTTGTAAGTACTCCATGGCAGAGTTCTGTAGACACAGCACAAGCCTTCCGGTCACACAGTTACAGACAGAACACATAACTGCTGAAACTTAGCAGCAGCCAGCTAAAGTTCAGGCTCTCTTGGGGGCATTGTACAGTTTGAGTGAAAGAGCTTTCAATTAAATGTAAGTTATAATCTACTCTGTGAGATATATTAGGATTGCATTTCTTTATTAAAATGGAGTTGATTCAAATGTGTAACAAAAATATTTGATTGAGCTAATTCAAAATTTAGTCGATAGCCACACTGATATGCTTAAGAAATTCCTGCCGAATTTAAATAAAGTTTGAAATTCTCTAAGATATTCAGATTTCTAGACATACAGCTATAGATTCAAGTGTTTTAATTTCATACGTATGTTTCATACTTTAATAAAAGTAAAATGCTGACAGCCTAAGAAATGAAAAGCAACTGATTTTGACCAGATTGTCTTAAATATTTTGAATCCTCATTTTGAAATTTAAAAAAAAAATTTGACAATACTAATCATGATAGACCATCCTCCCCAAATCTTCTCAGATGCTTCTGCACCCTTCAATACTGCAGTGTCTGCAAGGGACGTGACCTTGGTGGCAGTATTCAAGCCGGCCAGAGAGCAGAGACTAAGGCGCAGATCGATAGAGCTGTGAGATCCACTTCCCCCTGCTAACGTGGACAGCAGGGGCTGCGTGGCCCAAGCCTTTTCTCGTGCAGGTAGAGGCTTCATTCTCAGTTCATTAATTTTATACCACAAAAGGATGGTGTAGGCATAGAAACAGCACGAGTGCTTCTGTGGACCTCGAGCTGGGGGGAGGTTACCATGGGAGCAAAGGGTCGGAAGCACTGCTTCCCCAACTCCAGACAACCCTCAAATGCCGCTCTTTCACATAGGAAGGCGATGTGAGGCTGCGGCCCTCACGGCCACACTCACACACCCGCGAAGGTGAAGGTACCGCTGTGGGCGCTTCCGGGTTACAGGAAAGAGCCGCAGGATTTAACTTCCGGCTTCTCAAGGTTTCCTAGAGAGCACGTTCAAAAAAATGGGTGCCTCTGAGCGACACTGACCAATGAGAAAAAGAGCCATCTGGAGAAAAGCAGCCCGAGGAGGGTAGGACTCGTACTTTTCCCTTAAAGGGTTAAAAAAAAAAAAAAAAAACTAATAGCTCAATTAAAAAAATGATAATAATGGGGCTGTGCCTTTATCATGTTTTTCATTTTGATTTTCTAATACTGCCAAATTATTTGATAGATAGTAAACGATAAATGATTGATAGACAGACAGACAGACAGACAGACAGACAGACAGACAGACAGACAGATGACACGGGTTTTATCAAATATTCTAGTATGAGAAAATGCTTGGGTCAGAATCAAGAACTCAGAAGTAAATGAAAACTCCATAAGCGGAAGCAAAGCTTCTCTGAGCAATCTCTGGGATCCTCTTTGGGCCTCAGGATGAAATATACTGAGCCAAACTTTACAAACTCCATTTCATGTTTAGTTGTGCCCCTCCTTTACCCAAGTTAATGGCAGATAGTGCTCCCCTCTCCCTGCAGCCTCTAGTCCCAAGGGTGGCACCGGGGGACATCCTGGAGGTGTCACAGCCGCGGCTGGCTGGCAGGCTCGGCCTCAGCCCTCTGGAGTAAACTGAGTCATGAGGCAGCGGCAAGGGCCAAACCCGCCTCGCAGGCTGGTGTTGAAACTGCATGGCACGGATTCTGACCTTAACTGATCTCACATTGGCTTCCAGTATCCGCTTGCAGCAAGCTCTCCTTCAGGATAGACACACTTGCTCACCAGTTACCTGCCACTGTCCCAACTGAGCCATGAGTAGCACAACTTTCTGTCCCTCAGCCACACAATGGTTTGGCCCAATGACTTTATGTCAGTAAACTTCTAGAGGACGTTGTGGAGGTGAGGGGGGCGAGAGACTGCATTTTCACCTGCAGGTGGTAAGGTAGGTAGGCTCCCTGTAAAGCTCAGGAAGATAAGCTTTCAGGAGTGAAGAGGATGCTTGTGCAATACTCTGGTAGATTCTCCAAGAGTAAACATTATTGTTTTCTTTTCCTTCCTCATCTTAGAAAACCAGAACGTTTATAAACAGCATATGGCTAAAGTAAGCAAACTGCTCCTAAGGGACAAGAAGAACCTCTGCTATAAAGCGAGAGAGAGAGAGAGAGAGAGAGAGAGAGAGAGAGAGAGAGACAGAGACAGAGACAGAGACAGAGAGACAGAGACAGAGTGACACAAACACGCAGACACAGACACACAGAGACAGAGATACACACAGAGACAGAGACAGAGATAGAGAAAGAGACAGAGAGAGAGAGACACAGAGATGGAAACACACACAGAGACAGAGAAACAGAGACAGAGACAGATAGACACAGAAAGAGACAGAAACAGAGAAATATAGAGACAGAAAGGCAGAGAGAGAGAGACAGAGATAGAGACAGAGTGACACAGACACACAGAGACAGAGATACACACAGAGACAGAGACAGAGAGACAGAGACACACACACAGACAGAGACAGATAGATACAGAAAGAGACAGAAACGGAGAAAGACAGAGACAGAGAGAGACAGAGAAAGACAGAGACAGAGACAGACAGAGAGACAGAGACAGACAGAGAGCGGATGCTAGGGGCCAGTGAGCTCCGTGCCATCACTGTACACTATTTACACACGTGTGCCAGTCGTGGCAAGCACAGTAACACAGGATCTCAAGGCTGTATTTCAAAGGCACAGACTCTGAAACGCAACTGAACTTTTCTTCCTTCTCCAGAGTTATTTTCTGCTTTAAAATCTCCTATTTAGAGCTGGGGAGATAGCTCAGCTGTCTCAGTGCCTACCTGGCAATTGCAAGAATTTGGGGTCGAGCCCTGGTACCGTAGGCCTGCCAGCCTAGCTCCATGCCAGCCACCAAGACCGGGAGTGGTGGTGCACACCTTTAATCTCAGTGCTGGGGAGCCTGAGACAGGAGGATCACTAGGAGTCTCAGCTGCATAGTGAGACCCTGTACCAAATGAATACATCGGAAACAAAAACAAAAACCCCTCCAACTTAGACCTTGAATCGCACATGGAGAAAGAGTGTCTACATGGCCCTGATCTTTCTAACAAGTATTTACAAGGTCCACCAGCTTTCACTTTTCTCCAAAGGATCAAGCCATGCTCTTGAGAGACAGCTACACCCTTCTTCTTGCCAATAGCTGCCTCCCCCAACCTGGGCATCCAGACCAGCACCAGATCTCCCAGGAACACCACAGTGCAAGGCTACCCAAGGGGTCCTCAGCCAGCCAAATGACACCTGGCACCCTAGGCCATCCCCCACCACCTCAACTGCGTGGCCCAGGTCCCAGTACGCGGCGATGCAACGAAAAGGCTGCAGAGCAGCCTTCAGCAAAGTGTGCCTACCCTCACTCATCAGTCACCCATGCCTGGAATTCTATCTTTGAAGTTGCGTGACAACCAATGACTTCTGTACCTGAAAAACTGGCCTCTACAAGGTGAAATACTGGAAAATGGCTAGACTGACCAAAACAGACAGTACTTTCTTTAAAGCACAGTATTTTCAGCTTTCCCTCCTTCAAATGGAAGTTGTAGCCATGCCCCGTCCCAAAACCAGCTGAACGCCTCCCCCCACGGGTACATCTGTGCTCACTGAAGGAGTGAGTAAGCTAAGGTGCTCCGGGAGGACGTCCTCCCTGTGGGAGGCCAGTGGGTTTCTATGGAGACACAGGGACAGCACGGACCATGCAGGCATCCTATGAACACAGAAGACGGGCACAGGCCCAGCAGCTGGGGACATCTATACAGAATTTGTGCCCAGACTTTTTCTTCTGAGAAAAATATTAAATTGGTAGTTCTGCAAATCAGAAGCCCAATGTTCACACGTGAAAGAGGACAGACAGGCTGGGGAGATAGTTCAGCAGCCTAAGATTCTGTCTGGCAAGCACAAGAACCCAGGTTCAATCCCCAGTGCCGCATGCTGAGCTGGCCCTGCACCGTGCCACGCCTGAAGCCGGGTGTGGTGGCACATGCCTGTAATCCTAGTGCTGGGGAGCCTGAGACAGAAGGATCACTGTGAGTCTGAGCTGCATAGTGAGACCCAGTTTACGATAAAGAAAGGAAGAGGACAGAAAGCTAGGGAATTCTGCGCTTGGAGCCTCCTTGGTCATGCTGTAGTTAATTGAGAGCAGCAGTGCTGGGGATTGAAAATTCGCCTAAAACCTAGGCTGCTCCTGACCGGTTGTCAAGGCCACCATCTCTGGAAGACGTCAGGAGCCGCGGAGGATTCTAACCTGGCAGGCTCGTTCAGCCATCAGGGGCCAGAGTGCATTTCATGGGGCTCCTCAGATGCAACATCATCTTCAATTTTAAAATAACTCAACTTTCACTTGTAAACTTCAAAATAATTCATGCTCTACTATGTTGGAAAGTCTGAAAAGACCATACCTGCGTTTAGCCGAAAGGCTGAAGAAGGGGGATAAAAGTGCCAGAGACTGAGAGGCAAGGAATTTGTACTCAGTGGTCCATCCCTGGGTGTCGGTGCTGGGCTCAGGGCTTTTGCCACGAAGGCCTATGACTAATGCAGGGCAGAGACAACAGAGCGGAAAAGGTCCAGACAGGAACTGGCCCCAGCCACCCTTGCGGTTGGTGTAGTGTTGTGCACTTAGTGTTATCACAACTGAGACTACAAAGGTTTAATGTTTCACTGAAGACAGAACTGATCACCAACAATGGTGTTGTCAAGGCAGCAAAGCCCCTTCTACAACACCAGCGCTCTTCTGTGTAGTGTATGGAGTGAACTGACATTTCACCACATTGATTCAGAATACTACAGTGCAGTTTTTAAAAATCCATTTCCAGTATACTAAGTGCACTATAATTATTTAACTGTGGAGCAATGAAAAGATGCATTTTGTACATACGTAAAGTATGTATATGTATGCGCATATGAATGAACAGGTATGTTTTCTTTGTTTACCTAACATCTATGATTTAAGAAAGTTAGGTAGTCAGAGCTAAAAGATATTCTATGTAGGAACAGTCCTTATATCTTTCTTCTAATAAAAAAAAAAAGATTCTAATGAAGAAAAGTAAAACTTCCCACATTCACATTGCAGATGGGCAAAGGAGAGACCGGATCTGTGGTCCCTCATGCAGTGCACGGCTCTGTGACCCCAGTGACGCAGTGTGATCTTCAGTTAGGATGTCGTGGCCTTGTAGGTCAGCTTCAGCAGTACACAGGCACTGTCTTACAAGGAGCTGTCATGCCATGCTATGTTGGAATTGCATAACCCTGAACTGCAGCACCACATGGGAATATATTTGGAAACGCTGACCACACTGAACCCAGAAATTGCCACCTTTATCAAACCCTGGAGTCACTGCAGTGCGGGGAAGCATGGGAGCCTTTCCTCCCAGGAAGCCAGCGGAACCTCGATGCCTGCTCTCTGTGAGCAGGTGTGTGGGGTCCCAGATAGAGGAACAGCTGGTTACCCGGGGTTTCTCAGTCCCAAGAATAAGCCTAGGTTGAGAAGCAATAGGCATGTGAGGGATTTTCAATGATTTGGGTTTCTTCTACCTTTCCAGAAAGGACTGATAGATGTTTCTGCTGCTGCTGCTTTTCCTTTTCCTCCACCTCTTTTTCTCCTTCTCTCTTCCTTTCGCTTCTTTTTTTGAAATAGACTTTAACTTTCAAACACACTTTAGTCTTCTATCTTTGCCAACTTCTTCTTCTGCTGGCCTCCTCTCTTACAATTTGCTATTCCACATTACCCAGCAGGTAATTACAGGTGTTTGTGCCACAATTAAACTTAATTATGTTAATATTGCATCCCCAGAAAGTATTTAGAGCCGTGGGAGTAAAGATGCTGGTTTGAGATTCTTTGGCCGACCCCTCCTTTAACAACTGTCAGAGGACTGGGCATGCCAGAGCTTTACTGAAGGTTATTCTTTTCTTTTCAACTATCTATTTTCTTTTCTGGTGTGTGTGTGTGTGTGTGTGTGTGTGTGTGTCTGTCTGTCTGTCTGTCTGTCTGTCTGTCTGTACACAAGTGGTGTTAGGTAACTACACTATCACTGAACTATATTCTCAGGTCTTTTTATTTCTATTTCCTGAGTTAGACCTGATTAAATTCCCCAGGCTGGCCTCGAGTCTGCCACCCTCCTCCTGCCTGGCCTGCAAAGTAGTCACTGTAGATCTTTTGTCCATGTCAGCCATCTGGATGAGCCATGGCCACTGCTTGACCAATTTACTCTATGTGAAAGCCTGGGAGAATGTTTTCTCTCTAGGTGACTCTCCTTAGGCACACTATACATCATCAATCATTTTCCTGACAAAACATCTACAAACTGCTGTACATGGTTTCAGGGTAAATCCTGAGGGGATTTGAGTGATCTTATAAGATACAAAAGTTACATTGTTATATAGCTCTTGCTTTGCCTTGGTCTTAACCATCCAGCAGAAAAGCATAACCATGAGGTATAAAAAGTAAAGCCATTTTAATATGCTGAGCTGTAAAAGGCTGAAGTCACCAACTTCTGACATTGCCAGTTCTGCTGATAACCTGTTACTTTTATGGACTATTGGATTATATTGGGTTATTTTGTTTAATTCATGCACCTACAATATTTGAATGGCAATGGAGCACCAATCTCTGACAAAGCAAAAAAAGGGGGTGGGGGATATAAATGAAGGACCATTTTGTAGTGAATAAAATACAGAAGAAAGATTTGTGCTAATAGTGTTTAGACAAGATATCATGTCTGCATCTTGTACTCTGAATAACTACAATGGAGACAATATGCAATGCATTAATTGTTGTAACTGTCCTACTAACCTGTTGTGAAACTGTCTCACTGCTATTTCTTTCTCACTAAAATTAATAATAATAAAAAAAAAAGTAGCCACTGCGCCTCACTACCAGCAGATGACCTCTGATTGGCTGTTCCTTGCCAGAAGACACTGCACGCATCTTTCAAGGTAGCTGCCTTGGGTGTCTCTCTTTAGACAATGCCTCTCCCTCCTCAATGGTGAGTTGTACATGCACATGTTAACTTCAGAAGTTACTGGTTTATTTTAGGATGATGAAAAGGAGGTTTCCTTTGGCTATGTGTGCAAAACTTATTTTGTTACTAAATTTCAACTTCTGAAGCAAAAAATTCAATTCTTTACATTTTTTTCTTCAGTTGTCTCATAAAACTATCCACAGAACATTCTTAAGATTCAAATCCTGTATGTGCATGTGTGTCTATATGCGCACATATGTGTTATACATGTAAAATGCTTCCTTTATAGAGGGATTGTTTTTAAAAAATAATCTTAGTCTATAGTACAGTGCTAAATTCAGTAATGATTGTGAAGTATCAAGGTTTATTCTCATCTTAATCTTTCTATATAAGAGAAGAAAGATAAGCAATCCATGACCTGAACATTATTTGAATGATAGAACAGGAGTGTGATCCTTTAGAAGAGTCGGGACAGCCAAAGATGGGTGGGGAAAGTGTTCTAATTCCTTACAGAAAAACACAAGTGCTCCTCTGGCAGTGAGCCCCAGGTGGTGCTTGGCAATGGGGAGGGGGGCCTCTACGTGCAAAATTCTGCAGGAGAGAAGCAACACAGAACTGTAGAACAGCAGCTGAGCAACCCCAGCACCCAATTCCCTCTCCAGGCCAGGCCTCTGAGTGTGTCATGCACAGCACCCCAAGTTAGCAGTACCCAAACTGAAATCATACGCTCTTCACAAACCGGTAGACTGCTATTGGGCACACAGCCTTCCCAGAGTTCCTGCTCTCCCAGAAGGGATAGGCATGGAGGCAGCGTAGCCAGCGGGGAGCAGATCCCTGTTCCCTTGTTCACCAGAGAAGGAAATCACTACAAAAATGCTCCCACGAGCACCAAGGCTACTGGGCTCACCGTCTAGAGGGTGAGACCCAGTGCATATGCCTAGCTCCTCTCCTTAGATTTGTCTCTGAATTTCAAAGGTATTCAGTGTGAACAACTGGTCTGCCGGCCCAGAGAGCCCTAAGTGTGAGCATGGCGGTACAGTCCTTCGCACAAGGTGACTCCTCACTGGAGCTCCATATTATCTTGCTGACACACAGGTGTCCGTAAGGTTAAAACCACATTTGCTTAGCGGGCTTACGTAGCACCATGCACGCAACCATCCCAGGGCAAATGCTAAGAAGTACGCATCCTTACACTGGGACTGACAGCTGGAACAATTTTAAAGACATTTTTCTTTGAAAAAAGAATACATTCCAGAATGAGACGACATTTCTGCTTCAAATGATACAGCTCTTCTTTCCGGCTGGGTCACTGAGGTGTGTGCTTTTCTATAAAGTATCAAAATAGAGGGGGGAAGTTCAAGAGACAGGCTCCTGTCTGTCCCCTCAAATATTAGGCAATACTACTACTCTTCTACAAGTTAGAAGAGGGGCCCTAGATAAGGTATTATCAAAGAGAGGAGTCTGATCTTCTAATAAAAAACTCCATTTTTTATATAAAAGATCCCTTAGAATTCTGCAAAAATGAAAAATTTATGAGGTTACCAAGTTGGTGCATGTATTGTCTTATATAAGCCTCACCTTTTGAAAAGCAGGGACTTCACAGTAGGGACAAAAACATGGATATTTCGCAGATTTCTCCTGCTCACGGGGCCAGTGTCCCTCTGCTAGTATCACAATATTCAGAAAATAAATTTTGAGTCTATATAAATTTCTCAGATGTACAAAAAATTGTAAAGGAGATCAATCAGATGGATGTTATTTAAAAATGACAGAAACAGTAAACTGCGTTTCTCCTTAAGCTGAGCAAAATGAATTCTAATTAAGAAGCCCAGTATTAGGTTTCTCAAAATCTAGGTATCCTGCAATATCATTACATTAATAATTTTATCCATATCTCAATCTTTAAATCATCACAGTTTAACATCAGTTTTTATACTCACACTTGAGTAAATATGAGCTGTAAAACCAGTTTTATGAAAGGAAACTAACAAGACAATGTCCAGCAAGCCTTAGTAATGTTGGGATTTAATATCTATGCACATTTCTAGAGTATTTTTTCACTTAAACATACCAGCACATCAGTCTTTAAAAACATTTATAATTATATTAACTTGTATCAATCCAGATTATTTATTGGAGAATTCCTCAAAAAACCAAAAAAGCATTTTGGAATTGAAGAGACTCTTCCTGTGGGGGACCTCCAAGCCCCAGAGCCTTGATCCACACTCACAAAGAGGTCTTTCGATGCTTTCTCCCCCCACGTGCAGGTGTGTGAATTACCCCAGACACAGACAGGAGCGCTGTTCAGCATCCGCTGCCCCCTGGTTAAACACACCCCATAGTGTTTTTTAGCTCATAAAACTTTTATGAGCTGAGCCGTTCCCTCAGGTTTCCTGAGCTACCAACTCTTGTTGCCTTCAGCAACGGCACCCGAACTTCTTATTAAGGTCCCCGATTGAGCAGATGGAGCACAAGCATGCCCCGAGTAGCCTGTTTTGTTTCATGGTGTTTAAAAAAAAAGAAAGAAAGAAAGAAACGAAGATTTATATGACTTGCTGAGTGCAGGAAAAAAAATATGAATGCCTGGAGAAGGGTAGCGTGGGTGGTATTTTCACTTACACAGGAGATGTAAAGGTCAATTCTATTCAGATGAATTGATTTATACAAGTTCGCACATGCATCAAAGATTTTCCAGTCTGGAAAAATGCCCCTTGCTACATAAAAAGGTTGGCTTTGCAGGCATCATGCACTTTCCCCTATTAACCTAAGCACCTGCCTTGAAACTCATTAATTGTACATCTGCGGTAGAATTTTTCCTTGCCAAATTTCAGCATGGTTGGACCCTGAATTTCTCAAAGAAAAAATAAATAAATTTGCTGTAAGTGAACTCAGTGGTTTAGGAAGACAACAATGCTGTTTATCCAAAGAACAGCGTATGCAGAACACAGGAAATCAGAGATAACAGGTTGATCCACAAGTACTCTGATGCTCAATTGACACTACTACTACTACTACTACTACTACTACTACTACTACTACTATGTGTATACACACACACACACACACACACTCATACACACACACACACTGTATTCCTGCCCACCACAAACCCCCAAGTACTCCATGGAGGTATCTGGCCAATTATTATCAACACAAAGCCAAATTACTTAGGAGGGTGAAGCACAATCCCATGTTTTAGAAGTAGAAGAAGAAAGGAAACCCTTATTCCTGTCTCCCAGGTCCACACACTTACAAACGCATACCTTCATGCAATTGCCTCAGGGTTCGCTTGCACAGATCCATTCTGAGTAACCAGAATGGATTTTTTCTTGATGACAGCCAACTCTTCTAGGAAGAGTTCCAGCTTTTTTTCCATTTTGTCATGGATTGGCCTCCTCTTAAGGCTCAGTTTCCCACTTAGAAGAGTTGTTAGATGCAGAACTCTTTTACTATTTTTGCTAATCAGATCAACTTAGTATCTATATGCACAACAGTACCAGAAATTGAGAAATATCACTAACCAGTAGTAAAAGTACTTTTCCATGTTTCCAATGAAGCCTGCATAATGATTTATTCTTTCCTTCACCTTTATTGAACTCTTGCCTTGCACCTCGCAGGTAGATGCCAAGTCCTCTCCCCAGCCCTCCCTTTACTTCTTCTCACACCTCTTTCTATCTCTTCTCTACGAAGGGCAATCCTCTTTTCATCTCTTGGTGACTCCTTTCTTTTCTACTTCAGTTCCAAGAGGCAGAATACAGAAGAGAAATCGTGTTACAATTTTTAAAAAGCAGCACCATTATCAAGGAAATTATGCTCCTGTCCTAGTCTCTATCAACTAAAAGGAGACGTAGACATCCATCCTCTTCCACACGAGAAGGGTGAGTTCTTATCTGCTCTCTAGGCCCCATGAACTGACTAACACCATTCCAGGCAGCAGAAGCTGAGGGGAGCAGTGACCTCATTCCACTGGATGCCAAATGGCTTGACACAGAGCCCCCGCCTGTTTGCATGGGTGTGCTTCTGAGCAGCGACTGTGGAGCATCGCTACTCAGGAAACAACATCCCCAGCAGAGGATGCAAAAGATGGTGTGGTCTCACGTTTAGGCAAAAACAATCAATGCCTGATTGTGACAACTGGAATATTAATCAATGTCAGCAAACAGCTTTCGAGAATTCTGCCAGAGCGCTAAAATACTTGAATGAAGTAGAAGGCACCATAAATATACCTAAAGATTACATAGTTAAGTCATAATATACACATTATAGCCTGGTTTTAGGACCCAAAAATATACTTACGCATCTACCTTCTGAAATTCTATCTGATAGAATTATAGCAATGCCTAGAACTAAACTAGGTTGTATGTGTTTAAAAAGATTAAAGCCACAAGAAAAATACTCCAAAGCTCAATAGGTAAAGGATATGTTGAATTCCATCTAAATAGCATGTACAGTACAAACTTTTAGCCACTTAAGTTGTACAGTAAACTTATACGATCCTGAAAGAGAAAAACCAAGGCAGACCTCTGGGCGTCCCTCCACCGACCCTAGGTAGATGCAAAAATTACTTCCGCTGTTCGCACTATGAGTACAAAAGGTTAATAGGTACAGACCAATGGAATGTTAACGCAGTCTAGGGCTATGCTTGAGTAGTGATGTATGGAAAGACACTGAAATTAAAACGTGTTGTTCTGCATGTTCTGAAGTGATGCCACATGATGGTTTGGTTATATTAGATGACAAAGCAGCGCTTCTTAGGACTTTCAAATTAACATTGGATCTAACATTATTCCAAATTGTTTAACATATTCTTCCAATTCTTGTACAAATACAGGAAGCTAATACATTTTTTTCACACTCCAGCCATCTTCTAACAACAGTGTTTGGTAGGTTGATTTTTTTTTTCCCCAAAAAAGTAGCTTTCACTGCAAAATTCTGATCACCTTTAAAGCTATGTCTAAAAAGCAAAGACTTACCTGTCTGGTTTTCTCTGACCTCAATAATATAAACATTTATGTCATGGTGGAATTTTGTGCCCACTGGGGGTTGTGGAGTGGAAACTGCGTGAGGTCTGAAAGCCTCTTTGCCTTCCACAGTGGGTGGTCTTTGCGGAAGGGAAGGGCTTGTGGTCTTGACATATTCTCTGTCCTTTTCCACTTCCATTTCCTTAGCTATGAGATCCGCAAGGGTAGTGGAAGAAGGGTGCGACGTGGTTTCTCCCAGGAGCACTGTGTCCCGGGTGGTTCCCTCTCCAGGGTACCTGTGGATGAGAGGGGGTTCCTCAGTGTGTGCTGCAGGTGGCATGGATGCTGAGGTGGGGTGACGTCTGTCGACCACACCGAATGCAGTAGTGATATCACTTGGAACTGCTGCTGTGCTTGTTGAAAGTTGTGGTAATTCTGTGCCTCTGGGCTTCTCAAATAATCCAGAGCCTAAATCGATATAATCCAGTGGAGTTTTCTCCCTTTTCTCTGTAGTGATTTCCTCTAAAAGCGGAGTGAAATGGGTGCCCAAGGGACTTGTGGGTGAGGTGAATTCTGCTGGACTACTGCCTTCCACTTCATATCTGTCTTCAGGCTTCTGACTTACAAATACGTCGGGCTTGATGCTTGGAATTACTGTGGCCATGTCATCCACTTCCACTTTGTGCTCAGTTACAGTACTCGCTGGGTGCTCGATTTCTCCAACCACAGTTGTTTCAAAAACAGAAACTCTCTCCACGCTTGTTACCCTCGGGCCTTCTGATGCTGACCCTTCAGCCCAGTCTTCATCAGGCAGAGTCCCCGCCTCTGTGGACACAGCACCAGTAGAAGTGGGAATGTGATCTGGCCTCCTGGTGGTGTGTTCATCCAAAGGGATTTCTTCCTGCGTTGTTGCCTGCACGGTTTCCACTGTTGTTCTCAATGATTCAGGAGCCAGAGTTGCTTCCAGGTGAGGCGGTTCCATGCCTTCTCCAGAAGGTTCAGCCAGAACCTCACCTTCCGGTGGAGCAGAAGGAGCAAACTCTCCCTGGTCTACCTTGGGGATTACCGAGAGAGGAACAATGTGGGAAGCATCTGCATACGTAGTGGCCTCTGGAGTGCTACTATAATTCATAAAGGCCCATCCTCCCCCATCTGAGGTGCGTGCAAATGAGAGAACAGTAGACAGGGGCTTAGAGACACCTGAGTCTTCTCCTTCGCCCAACGCACTTCCTTCCATAGTAGCATAAATAAGTCGGCCTTCTGTGCTTATGGTAGGTGAAACTCTGTCCTCACTTACAGAATCTCTCCAAGTGGACTGTTCTGAAATACCTATTGATGGCATTGGCTGAAATTCCACTATGACTTTCCCTTCCTCTGTTGAGCCTTCCTCAGCAAACTTGTCCAATGGCTTCTGAGTACTGTCTAGAAAATGAGTAAATTCATCTCTTCCATTTGCTGTAAAACCTGGGCTGTCTTCCTCCTTTCCACTCAAACCCAATGTGGTAACCGTGACAGGGGGCTGTCCTGTAGAGCTTGTCTGCTCCGTGGGCTCTAAAATCGTGAGTGTAGCATTGTCCTCTTCCCACGACCACTGGGATCCAGTGACCACCTCCACAGTTGAAGTGCTGTGGGTCACGTGTACCGCTGTAACATCTTTGTCCTGCCTGGGAGTGTCTGGAGAGGCATCTATTCCACCAAGAGTTTGTACAGTTTCTTCCTCCATTGCCCCTGCTATTGTGGGCTTCACACTGAATTCTGTGGCTACCACTGGGAAATCAAAGGCTTTGGTCATTTCCACAGAAGATTCTGTAAAATGGACCTGCTCCAAGGAAGATGTATAGAGCCTCATTCCAGAGAATTCTTCATCCACATTTCCTATAAAGGGCTTCTTGGTGACTTCTCCCTGTATCCCATAATGTGTGTAAGTGTCAGTTCTCCTCTCAGGTCTTGGTGTCTCTGTTCTTGCATTTCCATGTGTCGTTTCTGTCTGTGAAGAGGGATGAACAGCTGTGGACATTCCCTCTACTGATATTTTGTCACCAGAATAAGGAAGCGATTCTCCTTCTGTAACAAGCTGGGTTGGGAGAGGCATAGTAGACAAAGATGGGCCAAAGGCATCTTCAGTTATCAGGCCACTTGTTTGTCCCTCTTCCCAGCTCTCTGTGGCTGACCCAGCATGGTCAGGTGCACTCACAGGGGAGAGGACTGTGAATGCTGGCATTGACGTTAGGTCCTCAGGGGTCTTTGACACTGTAATCACTTCCGGTATTTGGTTCAAGACTGGCGTCCTCTGACCAGATCTGACCGTAAGTGCACTGTCTTCCCCGTCACCTTCTCCCAAGGTGACCCCGTAGTGGTTTGTGCTCACCAAGTCAGGAGAGGCACTTACAGTTGTACCTTCACTTTGGGATTCCAGTTTCATCTCTGTGGATACAAATAGTGCTTCAGTTACAGATGCTTCCTTGGAAGGATCGTGTTTTGAGACCTCCACAGATGTGACTAGGGGACCCACTTCTATTTGTTCAACCTGTGTCACAGATTTCTGTGTCTGAGTGTCTCCCTTGACACCATCCCATGAATCAGTGGGGTGCTGAGAGATGACAGTTGTGCTTTGGAGACCTTCCTCCTCCTTAATTTCAGATATATCTGCTCTCTCAAGAGGTCCAGAGGCAGAAGGCGAGGAGTAGTCCCGAGGCCTTGCCCCACTCTCAGCAGGAGAGGCGGGGGCAGCAGTGGCTATGAGACTTGTGGCCGCCTGCGTTGGGACTGTGGCTTTCTGTGCAGAATTGATCATATTCCCTACAGGAGGGAACTCTCTCGTAATAAAGGACAACTCAGTGACTAAAGGGATGCTGGGGGTCGTCGCCTGGAGGACCACCTGTGGGTCTCTGGACAGACTGGGTGATGCAGTTTCTTCGAGGATTTTCAACTCGATCGTTGTAGCCTCTGATATATTCTGTTTAGCTAGAAAGATAATTTCAAAGAGTTGATTAGACAAGTCACTCAAACAACGCGGCATGTCCAGTGTCTGTTATTTCTGGAGGGGCCTCCGGGTTTTGTGATGGAAGAAGAATCTAAGCAGTGCGACCCAAAGACACAAAACTGAACACTTAAGAGCCACAAATAGGTAAGTTGTGTCATCTCATAAGAGCTATGCTGGTTATTACTGGCAGAAATACTATTATATAATATAATATAGTGGCGTCTATACTAGTAGGAAAGATTATTCTCAAAGGAAATGAATATTACACGGTTCTAGGAAATGACAGGCCCAAGAATATATAAATCCAGAGTGTGGACACAGTGAACCATTTATTTATTAGAAACTACAGCAGCAACTGGAAACCTAGGAAAAGCCCGTGGTGCTGCGACCCTTCTGGAGGCTACGGTGCCCTGCCGCTAGCTCTCCCCATGTACTCCTGCTTCTCAGCTGCACAGTATCTCGAGGGAGAAGGCGTGTCTCAGACTGTAAGACACCACAAAACCACATCAAATGAGACAGGCTTCCATAGGAGCCATGACTCTGTCCTCCATGCAGAGACTTCCATAAAAACAGGATATTAAACTTTTAATAGTGCTCTTCATTTGGTTCCAGGTGTTGGACCTTTTCATCTTCGTCTTCCTTCCAAGTCTGTAGGCTTGTGGCTAATAAATTATTGACTGTGTCTGGCAGAGGCTGCCTGGCATTGGTTGTGGTCCTAGGCTTTGTTCTCCACACTGTGTTTGTACCTCTTCTGGGCTCTGGTCCCTGTCTTTCTTTAGTATGAAACACAAGCACACAGGAAGTAATGTACCAGCATGGTATATTTTAGGTCTGTAATTACAAATCACGTGAACAGTCCTGAACATGAGCAAGAGTAGACTCTGGCAATATAAAGTAACCTGTCATCATAAAACCCTGCACTATAATGCCTTTACATTTCTGCAAAATGGCTGGTCTGCTTCAAGGATTTTAAAATCATTCATGAAAGCATCCACATTTTCAGCAAAATTCCTCAATCCAGGGAAGATGCCCCAGCCAGGCACATAAGAATTGTTGTTTAAAAACAAATTGAAATTTTTGAAAATTAAAAATTAGCTGCTGCTGAACTCATAAGGAGCTGGTCTCAGGAACCCCTCCCAGTCATGGCGTGGCTGCAGCCTCTCGGACCCAGCCTGGGTACGTGGACAGTGCCTGGTCCCAGGATGATACGTGTCATGTGTCATAGCTCTCACATCTCCAAGTGGAAAGCCCTGAAA
Organism: Capromys pilorides; assembly: GCA_004027915.1. NCBI lineage: Eukaryota > Metazoa > Chordata > Mammalia > Rodentia > Capromyidae > Capromys > Capromys pilorides. Next base: position 32,613 of record PVKN010004668.1, read on the forward strand.
ACCCAACTGGGTCCCTTTTCACTCCACTTTTCCTGTCAAATTTTAATGATAAAATGGTGTGACTTACTGTAAATCAGAGTAAAGCAATGGCAGGGTCCTTACATTTGTCTGGCTCAGGCTCTCACCAGCTGTTCTATTCCCCAGAACATGTAAAAGCCTAGAATTTTCTATTTCATAATGAATATGCAGAGGTCACTGCATTACTGTGACCTGAAATACTCTTACAAATCTGTCACTATGTGTCCTATTCTACTAATCAAATAAGAACTGGGGGCTTTAAAAACATGTGAAATA
>PVKN010004669.1:0-32890 GCA_004027915.1 Capromys pilorides
AAGGGAGGAAGGAAGGAAGGAAGGAAGGAAGGAAGGAAGGAAGGAAGGAAGGAAGGAAGGAAGGAAGGAAGATGTCCACAGATTGAGTTCCAATATCTGCCAAGGTCATGTATGGACCAGAAAGAGAGAAGGGACCCAGTGCCCACCCAGCTCTGGGCTATCTGAGGAGCAATGCTGGGCAGGGCTAGGAAGCAGCAGAGTAGAGACTGTGCCCTTGAGCAAATTGTGCACTGCTGTAGGGATTGTTCCAGATACTCAGCCTAGACGAACTTTGCAGTGACTCAGAAAAGGGACCACTTTGCAGAGGATGATGTAAGCAGCTTCAGGCCCATGTTTTATCCAGGCCACAGGAGGGAAGTGGAGGACAACTCCCTGGCCTGCTCAGAGAAGACGCAAATTTTAGAATGAGAATTTTGAGCCCAGACTGAATAATCTAGTGGCTTAGTGAGACCTTGTCTCAAATTAAAAAAGAAAGAAAGAAAGAAAGAAAGAAAGAAAAGGAAAAGAAAAGAGAAAAGAAAAGAGAAAAGAAAAGAAAAGAAAAGAAAAGAAAAGAAAAGAAAAGAGAAGAAAATTCAAGGGCTGGGAATCAAAAGCCCTGAGCTTGATCACTATTACTGCAGAGAAAGTGTCTGGAAGCAGCACGGGGAGGGCAGGCCGGGAGCGACAGTCCAGAGGCGAGCTGCACAGGCAATGAGTAATGCAGGAATATTTCAGAATGGAACAGCGGCCCGTGTGGGGTCAGCATGCAGCCTTGCATGGTGCTATGCTGTGTGTCTAGAGGTCCCCCCAATGCCTCAGGTAGTCATGGAGAAGGTTTCTAAAGTTTACGATTGATTCATGCTCCAAAGCCAGGATTACTGCTGTGAGCGCTGCTGGGATTATGGGTGCATCATCCTCGCTGGGGCTGGCAGCCTAAATACCAGGTAAGGAAGGAAGAGAGGCCTGCTCTCTGCTGCTCCTCCCTTTTGGTCTGGCTGTTTGTTTTGTTTTGTTTTTGCAGAATGGGGGTTCAAACTCATGAATTTGCACTTGCCAGGCAGGCACTTGTGCTACGGAGCTATCTTCCCAGCCCCAAAACTTTATTTGTTTGTATTATGGCAGGCTCATCCTTCCCTGGGGGTGGGCTGGTGCAGCATGTGGTGCCAGGGATCGAACCATAGTCCCTGCAGTTGCCTAAGCTTGCCTAAACAGACACTTTAGACCACTGAGCTATCTCGCTGGCCAGCTCTGGCTGTTTTATTGTTTCTTGCCTCGCTCTGCCATGTGCCACTCTGCCTTGGGATCAGCCAAATGTGCATTGCAGCCTCCACAAACTGTGAGCTAAATAAATCTTTCCTTCCTTAATTTTGGGTGTCGAGTATTTTGTTTCAGCAGTGAGAGAAATGTACCCAAGACAGGTAGAGAATCAAGATCTCATTCCTCACCCACACGTCTCCTCCTGCAGCTTTCCCAAGCCACCTTGCTTCTGCCCTGCCCTCCACAGGGAGGTACTGCGCTCCCCTGCACCCTACCCAGCAGCCACCAGGCTGCCAAGTGGGACACTCCATGCACCGTGCACAGCGCGGTGCTGGGAGGGCGAGGGCAGCTGTGGCAGCACCTGGCTCGTGCAGGCCACCAGCAGCTGCTGCTGAATCCAGCAGGGCAGCCCAGGGAAGGCACACCTTGCCAAGCAGGAGCCCTTGGGAAGCCGAAGCATCCGAAGTCTGGAGCTGCATGGATTTTTACCGGAGCGGCCTCAGCGTTTCGAGAATCTGAAATGGTCTGAACTGGGAAGGGAAGCTTCTAGCACAGAGCTGAATGCATAATACAGACCCCGTAATGAGTGCTCATGGGAAGAGGAGAGAGTGCCTTGCTGGGTTTGACCATATGTAGGATCCCCTGGCTTTTCCCAGTTTTCACCAGTCAGTGCTTGCTTCTGAGTCTCCACTCCCTCAGCCCAAACGTCACCCCAGCCAGTGTCATGGCTGCTGTCTCCCACTTGCTTTCTCTCCTCATTTCACGATATCCACCTTCAGACCATGTTTTACATGTTGTCACCATCCCCCTATGGCCTTCCCACTGGAGTCAAGCCCCCCACCAGCCTTCCCTACAGCACAACATCCTACTCCTCTTCCTCAGACCTATATCCACAGGCCACTGCCACCCTAGCTGCTACAGGCTGAACTCAGAGCCCTTCTCACAGCCCCACTCACACTGCCTTGCTCTTCTCCTCCCTTTCCTGCAGCTTCTTCTCTGCTTCCCTGCAGCTGGTCTGTGTCCATGAGAACCTCCAATGCAGACCCTGGTGAGTCCTGGACTCCTGGGAGGTCCTGCTCCATAAAACCTGCCCACACTGGGCTGGGCAAGAGCTCTGTTGTCTAAGTCCTGCCTCGCAAGCATGAAGTCCTGAGTTTGATACCCTGGCATGTGGTATACCACACGCCATGCTGGCTCCAGAACCCCAAGTGTGCCATTCTGACCATTGAAATCAGATGTGGTGGTATAATCCTATAATCCCAGTGTGTGTGTGTGTGTGTGTGTGTGTGTGTGTGTGTGTGAGGGAGGTGAGATAGGAGGTTCACTATGAGTCTGAATTGTGTAGGGAGACCCTGCACCAAATGAATAAGAAAGAGAGACCCTGCACCAAATAAATCAAAAAATAAAACAAGCCCTGCCCACACTGTTACCTTGCTATGAGATGTCCACCCACACTATGCACGCAGTCACTTGAAGCTGAAGCCTCCCGTTCCTTCTTGCTTATAGCATGTTTTGTTTCTGCCACCAGAGGATGGACATTTGGAGGGTAGGGCTGGGGCAGGGCTGTAGCAGGGCTTAAGAGCAGATTACGGAGCTTGCCACACCCCCTTCCCTTTTCCTAGAATTGATATTTGCCACCTCAGTTGCATGGGTCAAGTCTGTTTGGAGTCCTCAGCTGAAGCATGGTGCTCGGAATCCCCAGTTCAGACCTATGATGAGGATCCCATCCGACAGAAATTCTCCTCATCAAGAGTCTGGCACATGCTAGTAATAATTACATGTTTGAGAGGATTAGTTAACATGCAACACACTTGGTTAGTTAGGATGAAGTAAAAACCTGAGATAATGGGATGCTGATAGCAATGTAGACTGGCACTAAAGTAACAAATAAGTATGTGCACTCCATTCACGATGGGGAAAGACCAAAAGGACCCCAGTGTCCTCAGGCAGCCTCAGATAGTCTAAGCTCACCTCTCTTTGATGTCCTGTCCTAAGGGACCAACATTTCTCCTCCTTACACCAAGAGCAGTGGCAGCAGCCAGCCTGAGATGGCTCCCATGTGCAGAGATGATTTCAAGCTGTCTGTGGCAGATGCAAGGGCACCGACCACTGCTCAGCCCCTAAACATTATTGGCCAATTTCCTTCACAAATAAACATCCTAGGGAGCACCAGACAAGTATGTGTTGCCACGACATCTGCTCTTTCTGATGAGCGCTGTTCAAGTCCTTTCTCTGCAACCTCATCAAGCTGCCAGGGCATCAGCTCTTCATGGAGCCAAGGTTTCCATCTGGGGACAGATTGTGTGTGTGTGTGTGTGTGTGTGTGTGTGTGTGTGAGTGTGTGTGTGTGTGTGTGTGTGCGCGAGCACATGCTCGCAAAAAGAAGCAGGCACTGTTCAGTGCAAAGGGCAGGGGTGCAGGATTCCATGATGGTAAACACTGCTCCCTGAACAAGGATGGAGAATGCCTTCCTTCAACACTCATCCCAAGGACCAAGGATACCTGCTACCCCAGGAAACACACCGGTCAGCAGGTGCTAGTTGACTCTGGGCAGAGTGACTGAGGATTTCCCTGAGATACTCTTGACTTAAAAAGCCCTGATACAAGCCCAGAGTCAAAATTTGCTTACTTACAACAGGTTTTTCCATTGGCCTGGCTCCTGGGCTATCCAGGGAGTTACTATGTGTGGCCCAAGAGAGGCCAGAAGAACACAGGGAATGCTTGTTGGTTACTGAAGACTCAACTCAGGCATCACTGAGGATGACAGATCTTGTTTCTCATATCCAAGGGATCCCATGCCCGCCTTGTGCTCCGGCAGCCCCGCACACACATTAGGAGCGTGCTGTTCATCATGAGCCCACTTGCTAAGTTAACTTGCCCTCCTGCCTGCCCCCTGTGCTTCTCAGGTAGAGGCTAAGCCTGACCCCTCTCCCCAAGCACATTGGTGGAGTCTCTGACTGCAATTGATGATTTCTGGCTCCACACCTGCAGTAGGCATTGATATACTAAAAGTGGATATCGCTGTGTGCCTCCTAACACCAAATTACTGGAGCCTCTTGTAGGAGTGGCCTTCACCCAGTGCCATCTCACAGGTCATGGGTATAGCTTTGTATCTGCCCGCCATAGCCTGCTTCCTGCACATCTGGCCCAGGACAGCCACTGCCCATAGCTTACTTTCTGAAATAGCAAACACTTGGAATTACCATAAGTGAACACCCAGAACTCATGAGGCCTAGGGTAAGGCGTATGAATGGTTTAGTCAGAAAGTCTGTTCCTAAGGACACTATAGGGAAGGGCCTTCTTCAGGCTTAGAATTCTGGAGCTGAGAAGGGTGTCCCTGTCCTAGCATGACATCACCAGACAGAGCTGAATGCACAGATGCAGAGAGCTGGGGGGCTCCGGGGACGGAGGCTGTTTGGCTGTGATATCACAAAGGGTCTTTTGACCACTCTTTGTCTTCCCCCACCCTCACCAAGGGGCCTAAAGACACCCTTCTCAAGTCAGAAGGTGACCTGTGACCCCAGTGAGGGACAGCGGAGGACAGTAGGGAGGCAACAGAGCTGAAATGCCTCCAAGGGATCATAATCATCCCACATGCCCATACAGGATGCCAGAACCATGCGGAGTCAATTGTGAAGAAATGAATTTTAGAATAAGATATTGGAAAACCATCTTCGCCGTCACTGGTCACACTTATTACAATTATTTACGTGGCATCACCAAGGACTACATGTTTCACAGCAATTACACTATTGATCTCACAGCTTGGAGGCACTGAGTGACACTCATAGCCACCTTTTCTGGTCCTCACATGCTTCAGATGTGGAAACTGAGACCAGCAAGGAAGCCACAAAACCCATGGGAGTCAGTGGTCACATTATTAATACCAGTCACCGATATGTGAATATAACATACTAATGTTTTACTAACATGTTAATAGTAATACGTCTTACTGTTTAGGCAGCACTTACTCTGCTTTTAGGCTTGTCCAAGAACTTATATAGCATGGTTGCTAAAAATAGGTTCCACAGGTGTAGTCAGGGTTTACTGGGGATAGATTTAATAAAGGATGCATAATTTATGGGATCATTTTACAATATTGACCCAAAGAGTCAAATGTAGAAGAGTGCAAGAGATCTGTTTATACACCAGAGACCCAAAGAGTTCAGCTGAAGGCCGGGCTCCCATGGCAGGGTCCGGCATGAGTCCCACTGGAGGCCTAGAGCCTACCACAAGGTCTCATGCAAGTCAATAGCAAGGATCTGCACTGGGAAAGCCCAAAGGTCAGTGGTGGAAGCTAGAAAGTCTGTTGCAGTAGAAGGAGGGGTCTGTGCCAGCAGGCTGAGGAATGTGCACCAGAGCCAGGAAGCAATGCTCAAATTAAAGACCAGAGCTCCCTGGAAAAGAACAGCAGCCATCCTCAGCAACAGAGAGGACCTGAGCTCCTCCAGTGATGAGAACAGCTGAGGCCGTTCAGGAAAACCAGTGTTGAAAGCTTCTCCAACAGTGCAGCAACTTGACCTCCAGTTTTCTTTTTATCCTACTGGTAACAATCATCAGGTAGGCCTTCCACCCAGCACCTTGCTGATTCATTCAGTTCAAAGGGTGTTACAGGTTGACCATTAGTTAATCCACCACAACAGGCTATTAACATGGGCTGCAAAAACTAGCCACCTGTCTTCTGGGGAATGAATCGACTTCTATAAATCTTGGTTTCATCTATGAAGTGCAAATAATAACAGTATCCACCACATTTAGCTGACATGGAGGTTTGATGAGTTACTATTTGAAGTTCATTGAGCATGTTATGCGCTACATAACCAGAGCTAACATGAAATTAGCAATTATCACAGGACACTCACTGAACCAGGCCACACCTATGAGAGCTTGTGTAACAAGCTACACTACTGGGCCGGCCAAATAGCTCAGCAGATTAAAGCACCTGCTTAGGCAGAAGCAGCGGCTGGGGTTCTATACCTGCCGTGGCCCCACCCCCAGGGCATGCTAAAGGGTGATGAAAACTGGGCATGGTAGTGCTGGCCTATGATCCCAGCTCTTGGGAGGCTGAACACAGGCAGATCACTACAAGTCCTATCTACACAGTGAAACCCTGTAGATCCTATACTAAAATTAAAAATAATAATAATAATAAACAAGATACACTACTAGTTAATTTCCACTGTGAGATTGGTAGGAAGACAAATGTTCTTGATGGCCTTGAGACAGAGGCTGCACTTGGACCTGTGTTTAGCTGGTTCTGGATAAGGAAAGGTGAGATCCTTGGGCTCTACCTACTCTCTACTTCTTGCGCTCTACCTTGGAACATGCCCTGGGGCCTCTATCATTTTTCCTCCAGGCCATTGGCAATGTTTAGCAGATCATGGTTATATAAAATCTTCTTATGAAATTCTTTTAAAGTACTTTTGATGTATTTTGAAGACATATTGAAGGATAAACTTACCGAGTGGTTGGATGCTGGGACTTCAGGGAAATAGTTCTCATTCATCAAGGAGAACATTCATCTACTACGTGGAACACAATGTCTTAGGTTGCATGCGTGGAGGGGAAGACACCAAACAGTCACTGTAAATCCCTGAGGTTCTTGGTGGGAATAGAGAAGAAGAGCAGCGACAGAATGCAATGGAGCTTCTACCTCAGTGACGATTCTGGACTGTCACACCTGGATGAGCTATGGTGGAGCAAGCAGTAAGACGGGAGGGAAAATCCACTTGTAGGGTGTGGGGAACATACGTGAGTTTGAGATGTGCTGGATATCAGGCAGAGGCACCGCAGCTCAAGGTCTGATTGCCTCTGGAACCCCAGGACTGGTGCTTGGGTTGAAAGTCATTGCTAAGGACAATTTGATCACTGTTATTCTAGAGAAGCACTATGAAATCATGACATAGAAACATTTCCCAGAGCCATAATTAGGACCAGCATGCCAGGCTCACCCTCTTATCCCCTTCATACTGTCACATTTGACACACACTGTAGATTACAGAATATAAATCCAAAAAGTACAAGCAATAGAGAATAGCAAGTTGCATCTTCCCACTTCCTAGACAACCATGAGAGGCTCACTTAGTTGAAAAATAAGGGTATTCTCCCATTTCCAATCCCACAACTCAAGCAGGCTTCATGCCTCGTGATACGTAAGCTTACAAATACAAGGAATGCAGAAGAGACCCAGCTGGGCCGGTCCCTCCTCTTCCCTACCACTCTTGAGCTCCAGAAGGTGAGGAGGTCTGGAGGACATGAATCTAAGGCGCTAAGATTCTGCCAAAGAGGAAGAACTAACTGATGAGGAGATGAAAAGCATGATGGCGTGGGGCCACTGTCTAGAAGGAATCTGAGCCCAGCCCAAGTGTAACCTGCAGTAGGCTGCATGGCATTGCCAGGAACTCCCGGTCCCTGGGCACCATCCTCAAAGTGACAGGGCCAGATGCTCTCTAATCCAGATTATGAAGTAGAATAAATATATACATAATTAATATTAACTAATTTTTCTGTAATAAATATTTTTTGTTTTAATATATAAATTTGTTTTCATATATCAATTACATACAGTTATATTTACTATTATAAATTTAATAATTTATATACATTTGCTTTATATATATATAACACAAATTTATTTTTTATTTTATTTTTTTATTTTTTGTCTTTTTGAGACAGGTTCTTGCTGTGCAGTTCAGGCTGGCCTTGAGCTCACTTTTGTAGGCCAGGCTGGTCTCGAACTCGCTCCAATCCTCCTGCCTCAGCCTCCCAAGTGCTGGGATTACAGGCGTGCCCCACCACTCCTGGCTACAAATTTATGCAATTAGTATGTATTTATTATGTAACATATGAGCACATGTATTATATGTATGTTGTTAGCTCCAGTTCTTGCATCATAGGAGAACATGGGGAGTCCAGTGAAACTTTAAGGAAGGAACAACAGAAGCCAGGATGATGAGATGCAGTGGTGCAGTGATGGGGAGTTGTCCAGGAACTAAAGGAAAGTGTCCGTAGTAGGCAACACAACTGGCACAGTTTTACTGAGGACTGGTGCAGAGACTTCTTTGCAAAGTCAATGCCAGAGTCAGAATACAAATTATCTATCATTACAAGGGAAGGAAAATCCTAAGGTTCTCTTCCTGCACTCAGTTAGACTTGAGACCAAAGGACACCCTCTCTGAGGGTTTGGTCCTTCTCCCCAAAGACTTCGCCTTCCCACCTTCTGTCAATGCCTCTGGTCGCCTCATGCCAATGCCCGCCACCAGGGGTCGCTGCTTCCCTTCTTCTTAGGACCTTTCAAGGTGGGCCTTAATCCTCAGGGGAGGAAGAAGGAAGGTAACAGAAATAGGGAAAACAGGATACAGGTGTGGAGCTGAGGGTTAGGACCCCTCAGGAGATGCTGGGATTATGTAGTTGTTACCTTCTTGGGCTCTGAAAGAGTCCCCACTGAGCGTTGACATTACAGGACTGGTCCTGGGCCAGACACCCTGGCCCCTGGGTCTGTATACTACAGTCCACTAACTGGTCTTGTAACCATTTGAAACCCCCACCCTCAAGAAAGGCTAGGAAAAGGCTTGGTGGGAGCAACATTGTTCCTCCTGTGCCCAGCAGGACTCTGATAGGCCAGCCTGGTGTGTTGGAGAGACCCAGAGACAGCAACACTGTCTCCTCTCACTTAACCTCCCCCTTAATTTCTAACCAGGTAATTATTTCCTCAACCTCCAGCAGGCTGTGAATGCTCTTCACCCAGACACTGCATAAATAAGGTATCTTTAAGAATTTCCCTCTACCCCCAAGCATGTCGCTTGTCTGATGGGATGTTGTACTCTCTTTCTCTGTAACTGTCCTTTCCCTGATTTCCATTTGGCACCTCAAATGAGCAGGTGGGAGGACCTGGGAGGTGGGCAGTATTTCTTTACTGAGACCTCAGAAGTACAGGATTGGGTGTTCTCAACTGACCTCTGGGAAAATAATTTCCTCTGGTTGTCCATCCTGGAACATGCATTGGCCACCCTTTGTAAGCTCTCGCTCAAAGGTACAAAAGACTCAAATGGCAATGGGCTGGTTGCCAGCCTGGAGGACTTCTTGTCTAAAACAACTAAGGTTCGTGCCACAATTCAGACAACATTTATTTTGTATTTACTTCACACCAAACCCAGGGAGTTCATGATAAACATTGCTTGGATTAATAAGTAGGCATAGTCCTAGTGGGGTAAGGAGGACAGTTATTGTTATTTGTGTTTCATTTATAAGTAAATTTAAGAGTCACAGAGGCCAAATGGCACACCCAAAGCCAGATATAGCTAACGAGAGTGGAGTTTTGGCCAGCTCTTTTTGCCAAACACCCTGCCCTGCCCCCAGCTCCTCCAGAGTGGCATGCATATAGAGGGCGGGCTGCATGTGGCATGAAGGGGGCAATAACTAATTTGGAGGATGCAGAGAGTGCTTCACAGAAGGAGGAAATTGAGCTTTTTTGTTGTTTTTGTTTTTTGTAGTACTGGGGATTGAACCCAGAGCCTTCACACTGAGCTGTATTCTCGGTCCTTTACATTTTTTTTTCTTATTTACAGAACAGGGTCTAATTGCTAAGTTGCCCACACTGGCTTGAACTTGGTGATCCTCCTGCTTTTTAAAAGAAGAAGCACTTATCCCGGGTTAGGCAGGCAGGACCAGGGTGGATGGAGTGAAGTGCTGTGTACCAGGGAGAGTGGTTGGATGTGGTCAGGATTTGTGGCTTTAGGGACACTGCAAGAGGGAGCCCTGGGGTAGTAGGTTGGATGCAAGCACAAGTGTCCCTGGGATGCTCTTCACAGCACTAGGCTCAGATCTGTGGGTCAAGTAGAACTGCTGGATGTCTCAAAGAAGGCAACGGATAGGCCTGACCTTTGTAAGATAGAGAAAACATGTAATCCTCTCAACTTAGAGAACTTGCTATTAGACACTTGAAGATAAGCGCTGTTATACCTGCAATGAAGATGAACCCCTATTATCTCTAATAATTCACATACCAAATACTACTTTCCCGTCATGAGCCTACCTAATAAGTGTGGGGAAGTTACTACAGATGCTCTTTGACTTACAATGGGGTTATCACCTGATGAAATGCATTATAAACTGGAAATATCATAAGACAGAATGCATCCAACACACCTAAGCTACTGGACACCACGGCTTAGCAACAGAATGCCCTCAGGAATCATAGTTGTTTCCTCTCAGGATCAAATGGCTACCTGGGAGCAATGGCTTGGCTACTGCTGTCCAGCCTTACAAGAGGATCACACTAGAGGTCTTTTGCCTAGGAATAGATAAAAACCCTACATTTAAAGCATAGATTCTACCAAGGATGTGTCACTTTCACGCAATCATAGAACTGAAGAATCTCAAGTTGAACCATCATACACTGAGTGCCACCCATATGTTGGGTTGTTCACATACACCTTATTTTCTTGGAGTCAACCTTGGTGTTTGGCCTAAGGGAGTAACGCATTGCCTTGCAGCAAGTTCTCTCACCAGAGTTTTTGGAAGCTCTGATATTATTAATTTAAACTGAATTGACCACTTGTAGACTCTTGGAATGCTGGATTTAGGGATGGCATTTTAGTTTTGCATTCACTGATTGCACTGCTATGGGGTAGGGACCCTAAACTCTCAACATTCAAGGCCCAGACATAAAAATAAGCACATGCCTAAAAGCATTCCCTTGACTCACAAGAGTTTAGCACCTCAGACTTTTCAAAGGGTATTTTATGGTGGTGTGTCTTTCAGCTGTGTAGGGAGCCACGTTTATGAAGTCCTTAGGATGCAGGCCTCCCAAAGACGAAGGACAAAAATTTGGGTGTTTAATGACTATCCAAATGCATCTGACAATTGTAGCTCCATCTTGAGCCTTCTGCCTAGACCATGTCACATAACATTCATTTCTTTCTAATGGCCTTGTTGCAAGGGGCTGGGTACAGGGGTGAGTAGGAAATCCCATTACTCAAGTATGCATCACCCCAGTTCTACCAAAAGTAAGATGATTAACTAGTGGGCTATACAACTGCTTGTTGCTTGTGCTTGCATTATTATATTGTGTTATGTTGGATTTAATTGGGTTGGGTTTAATTAGATTGGATTGGTTTTAATTGGTTTGGATTGGATTGGCTTAGATTAGCTTGGATTGGATTAGGTTTGATTTGACTTGGTCAGATTGGATTGGATTGGATTAGGTCAGGCTTGCCTGCACTCGATCAACTGATCTGCGACCCAGTAGAGCTGGGTCCAATGCCTTCCTTGACAGTTTCTTTTCTGTGACTCACTGTCTATTTGCTTGCCATTTCACAGTGGTCAAGTCAGGTTCGACAAGAGCAAAGTAGGGCAACAAGGCAAAAGCCAGGCCCACACTGCCTGCACTGCTGCTGCAGGGACACTCCAAGCTTTTCCCTCCCCCATCTGTCAGGTTACCCAGTCCAGCAGCTACAAAAAGGGGCAGGGAAGAGAGCCAACAGTAGGGAGTGGAGAGTAAGAAAGAGGCAGCTGAGTGAAGGGCGGGCAGCTGAAGTGCAGGACAGATTCCCCCCGAGCAGAATCTAACTCCTGGTAGACTGTGATCCATTTTCCCTGACGACCTGAAATAACCCAGTCAATGAAACTCAAGGCTGAGTGGCTGGGACATAATGCCATGGTGGAGGGAAGACACAGTCAGAAGTTGCTCTGCATACACATGGACCTGCAGGTTGGGGGAGAAGGTAGTAGGGAGCCCTCTGAACAGTCGTAGGGGAACGGGGCCTTTCCTAGCCACGCAGGTACACTACTTTTCTGAGTACCGCACTTAGGGTTAACTTTCTGGAAGCCCCACCTGCTCATTAAAAGGGAAATTGAGGCAGAAAAACCCAAGCAGTAGAGACTCAAGTAAGGGTGTCATATCAGTTCACTATCTTTCCCCACCCCTGCAGAAAGAGGGTTTTCTCTGTTCTCCCTGACATCTGCCTCTCTTTTGCTCTTGACCAGAAAATAGGAAGGAAGGAAGAGCAAGTATCTTCAGAGCCTGTGTTTATCACCGTGTGCCTTGCCTTCCTCTTTTCTTCTTCCCCAAACTAACCTCATCTGTACCCAATGGCAGAAATCTAATCCACCTGAGCTAGGAGCAACAGGCAATCACAGTTGCTGCCTTGGGCTACCCAGGACCAGCAGGTCTGGTCAGTGTTTTGTGTGTGTGTGTGTGTGTGTGTGTGTGTGTGTGTGTCTGTCTGTCTGTCTGTCTGTCTGTCTGTCTGTCTGTCTGTGTCTCTGTCTGAATCTGCTCTAACCACTGTGGACGCTACATTGAATATTGCTTTTCCTTCTATTGCCAGTAGGTGGCAGAGCTGTGACAGGCCAGTGACTCCAATCTTGAGGCTTCTGGCCCTACACCACCAGTCAGAACTGGGTGAGCTGTGGGACAGAGGGAGGGAAGGCATGTTCACACACAACCCAGTGTGGTCCAGGTCGAGGTCCTGGGCAAGAGAACTTGCAGGGCAGCTGTCCAAGCTTCTTCCAAAACACCCTGTGCTTCACCCCACTCTTTTCTATTCCTCTCTCTTCTGACTTTATCTGGCAACAGAAAAGCTCATCAATGTTTGCAAAGTATCCCAGTATGGCTTTCTTTTCTTTTCTTCTCTTTTCTTTTATTTTTCTCTTCTCTTCTCTTCTCTTCTCTTCTCTTCTCTTCTTTTCTTTTCTTTATCTTTTTGAGACAGGGTCTCACTATGTAGTTCAGGCTGGCCTTGAGCTCACTTTTGTAGCCCAGGCTGGTCTTGAACTTGCACTGATCCTCCTGCCTCAGTCTCCCAAGTGCTAGGATTATAGGCGTGTGCCACCATGCCTTGTTATGCAGTATGGTTTTCAAACGTAGGCATTGAATCCACTGTAGAGACAGTGAAATGCATTTTATCAGGCCCTGTCCACTCTCATTCTCCATCAGCAGAGCTGAGTTGGGGCCAAGGAACTTGCACTTCATATAAGGTGACCGATTGTGCCCAAGAAACACCAAACTGAGAAACAGGAAAGCATGCCATCTGAGTGCCTGAAGAGGGGTTCTCCCAGGCCTGTTTGCAGGCCCCATACAATTTGTAGATCCCTGTGTCTCATTCCTCCTCTTTAGCACATCACTGCTGTCCTACACCATCTTGAAGGCCAGTTCTCAATTTCCCACTGTTCTGAGGTTACTGGGTTTAGTTTGCATTAAGGTCACATTGCCCAGAGGTATCACCCTAACCTGCTTGCATGTCCCTCCTTCCCAACTACCTGTGACTGTCCACAGTCAAAGGACATGAGTCTACACCCATGACAAGCTTGGGGGACCTGGTATCTCACTCAAAAAGCAGCACAACATGAAATCCTCCTGAGGTGGTTATGTGGTACTTCTAAGCCACTAATACTGGCTGAAAGGCGGAAAACATGGGTACCAGATGCCTGGGGCTCCCACAACACAGTCCTGAACTGGGCGGCATAAAACAACAGAATTTGTTCTCTCTCAGTGTTGGAGGTTGGCAGTCTGAAGTCAAGGTGTCAACAGGGCCATACTTCCCTGAAGACCCAGGGAAAGAGTCTCGTGTTCTAGCTCCTGACAGCTGCTGACAGTCTTTGGTGTTCTATGGCTTGTGGGAGCATCCCTCTGATCTCTGTCCACTTTCACAAGGCACCTTCCCTGTGTCTTTTTCTAAATGTCCCATTTGTCTCTCATAAAGACACCCTGATCCAGTGTGACTTCATTTGAACTTGATTTCATCTACAAAGATTCTACATTCAAGTGAGGTCCCATACTTGGGTAGCAGAAGTTTGGATTTCCACATCTCTTTTAGAAAGATGGGGTGCATCCCACAACATCTCACAAGCCAAAGAGGCTGCGCTCACTTCTCACCTCCGGATGAGAAAGGGGAGCACGGGTGAGGTTAGGATGTCCTTCCCCACGTATGGAACTGCCTTTTGGATTGAATGAAGGTGCTTCTTTCAGTGGCCATGAAGTGACAGCCACTGTGGAACAACCCTTGAGTCCTCCCTGATTAGAAGAGATTGGGCAGCCCAGCTGTGGGCAGCCCTGTGCAGTAGGTCACAGAGTGTGGGTTCTCATCAGGCAGCACCTGAAACCTCGCTAGCACTGTCAGTTCTCTAGACCTGATGGGTCCGCACCTGAAGAGGCGGAGCCATCACTGTATTTAGCAAACTCTTTGGTGATCTTAATGCTTTCTAGAGTTCAAAATGACTGCCACAGGGGTGTCCCAGGCAAGTGCCAGCGAGAAGATGTATCACTTCCTGCCAAAGTCTCCTGGTTCTGCATTCAGTTCCTGATACTCCCTTCCTTCCCCAGTTGCCCTTCCTTCTGGCTTTTCTTCAGCAGTGGAGGATGCCACCCCCCACTCCCTCCACACTCCCAAGACTCCTCCAGTGCTCCCCCCCTCCAGCGTTCCCCCCCCCCACCGTCGCCATCTCTTCTCACCTGGCTGCCCCTTCACATGTGCCTGTGATGCTCTTGCCTCCCTCCAGCTCTTTGTCTTGACAAAGTGGCGAGCCTGACAGGAGTTGGTTAAGTTAACTCTGATCACACACAAAACAAACTGTTATTTTTCTATCTGCCAAGCTGCTGAAGGCAAGGATGTCAAAGCCAGGGTGTATGCAAACCCAAGAGCTACAGTTACCCTAGCGTGTCTGAGTTCTCGGCAGGCTTTTAAAAAAAGAAATCATGGTCCAATTCCCAGGGAGATGCCAGTGACAACCTCTCAGGTGCTTACTGGGTCAGCTGTGACTGTCTCTGTACACATTCCCTGACCCAGGGAATGAGCAACTCTCAAGAACAGTGGACGGTGGCTCACCCTTGGCATCTGCTCTGCACATTGCCCGTCCCCTGGAAACACTTGCCCAAGCAGCGCAAAGCTGAGATATCTATGCCTGTACATTTGCTGTGCTGGCGCATACGAGCAGAAGGACCTGCAGGTGGGCAGACAGACAGGCAGGAGGCAGCCCTGGGGGACAGGTGTTGGAGTCTGGCAAGCATTTGAGTTAAGGTTTTAAAAATATTTCAATGGCTGGGGCCAGGGAGGGGCAGAGTACTCAAAAGGGAGCCGAGGTACTAGTGTTAGGCTGGAAGCAGGGCTGTGTGTAGGAGACCAGTCTCCCAGACAGTTCCAAGTCCATAGGGACTATCCTGCTTGAGCTTGCAGAGGAAAGGGAGCCATGTGGGGGAGGAGGAGGCAGAGGAAGCCCCAAAACTGTACTTCTGGGAGACAACAGCCAGTGGCTGAGGGTGTGAGCAGGTCAGCTCTCAGTTTCCGTGCCGTTTCATCTTAACCTCCAAGTGGGCACAATCAGCAGCATCACTGTGAGAAAGAATGCAATCAAAAGAAATACAGCGAGGAAAAGAGTTGCAGAAGGAACATAGGACTCTGGATGTCTCTGCAGGCCGGTGCTTTGGTCTGAGACTTTGTTAGCCTTGAGTGTAGAAACCAGACAGAGGCTTGAGTTTCACATCCCAAAAAGGGCTGCCTGATTTATCTCCAGTCTCCTAGGTGTTGTGTCAGGGGGCGAGGTGTGTGTACATCGTGCAGCAAGAAGCTAATGCAGCTGAGCATCCTGAACCATCGCTTCCAATCAGAGAGCAGCTCTCATGCCATGCCAGCCTCTCAGGACCACCGTGTTGTAGACTCAAATCCCAAACAGTGCCTGTCCTTGGAAGACCTAAGTCATTCTGCCACTGCTCAGTCCACTTAGTGGCGACATCCACCTGCTCTTCACAAGTACCTCCTGTGCCATATACACTTTTAAACTATTATGACTTATTTCACTTTGGGTGTTAGAAGATCATCGGGCTACTCTGAAACAAGCAGAGATGCTCAGGAAGAACAGGACATCATGAATATTCTGATATGCTTATAGATATTCTGTTCTGAAGTCCAGCTTCCTATGACTGATAGATAGGTCTATTCAGACTACACAAGACAATCGATCTCTTATTGCTCTGGGATCCCCTCCAGACAATATAAACCAGAGACCTTAGGATCCAAAATGCAAGTCTCAGGAAGAGACCCATTTTTATTGGTGCAGCCTCCTCTGGCACTGATGAAATATACTAGTAACATAATGGAAATTCATGGAGGGAAGAGGTGTATAGAAGCAGCAGCTCATAACTCAGCTGGCCATTGAGCTGTGCTTCCCAGCTGCTCACCTTGTCCAGGCCTTCCTTCCTCTTGCTCTCACCTGGCTGTAAATCACCCACACACATGCCCCGCTGGGAGCCAGTGCATGATTCATGGAACTCAATGGATGGATGCTCAGGTACACACACAAAGCTCAGGGAAGGAGAAGGCCCTAGGGCTTGGGGACCAAGGCCACTGCCATGTACCTCAGTATATCTGATTGGTACTCGTTATGCTTGCAAGACTCTGAGTGACTCCCTACTCCAACTATTGGCTTCCCATGCTCCTGCCAGTTGGGTCAAGTTGGCCAATCCTACAGACTGATATACTCAGTCCAGCAGGAGAAAGCATGAAAGCAACCTTCCTACTCAGTGGCCTGCCTTCCTCAAGCAACCTCTCTTCTCTTTCTTCTGTCCCTATGCTTCCTTCTCTTTGATTGCCCAGATCCTAGATTGGGGATTCATCCAAATTTATCTATGCTTGGTGGGAGAGAAGAGTGGATGGCAGGAACATCTACTTTTTACTTAGTAACTCATCCAGCATAAAGATATGGGCATGCTGAGGAACACCAATAATGACCAATGGTACTATACAGTCCACTACGTCTTAGTTTCACAAGCTGGACTGCACAGGCATCCTCTCCTCTGGCCCTTAGAATGACCTGAGAGTAGGCATTATTTCCTCAAGGTCCAGGAGAGCAATAAGAGCAAAGCTTTCAATAGCAAACCTCCTACCCAGTAGCTTGACCTGGTTCTACCTGAGACCCCTCAGGACCACTGAAGGGCAACTCTTCTCCCAAAGCAGGTCTGCTGAGTCACCTGCTGTACAAGGGCTCTGCTAGCTAGAGTATTTCTGTCTCACATACCCTTCTGGTGGGACCTTCTTGGGCCCTGTGGGAATGTGCCCCTGCTTGGCCACAAGAGATGGTACCATCCTTAGACTGTGACCATTCTTCCAGATTTTACAAGAGATCTGAACCCAAGATTGAGAAATCTGTGATACCATCTGTCAATCTCTCACAGTGAGAAGCATAGGGGTTTCATTTATTATTATCATCTTTCAATATTTCTGTGGCTATAGAAAACATACTCCAACCTCTGTGGAAGGAGCGCTTTATATGGCCATGGCACTCCTTGCATACCATATGTGATTCTATATAAGGTACAAACTAATACAGATGTGAATCATTCTAATGTCTGCCTTGGGCCTGGGATGGTGCGGAGCAGTGCGGTGACACACAGAGCTAACCAGACAGGCAAGCAATGTGTAACGAGGACCCTGGAGAGATCTGCAATATTTCCAAAAATGAATCTCTCTCTGAAAAGTGAATGGAGAATTGCAGACAAGGACACGGATGAGTGACGTGCCAAGCAAGATGCTGAGATTCTTCCAAGGGAGGACGGAAGCACATGGATAGAAAGGGATGAGGAGAAACAAGCAGGCGGAGGAGAACACAGAGTGGGCTGAAGGGAGAGTGTGAGAGAAACCGGGTGTAAACCCTCAGGTCTGACACCCTTATGAAAATGTTCTTAGCAGACCCGCATTTCTCGGCAACAATCATTTCTGCTTTCATTTATTCTATTTTTATTACATCATGTAATCACTGTTTTACTTCATTTCCCCTTGATGATAGATTGTGATAAGTCAAGTTGGTTGTTAATAATGCTACAATTTACCTAACAAATTTTGAGCTTGTAGTACAGCTTCATTAATATGTTTAATTTATCGTTACAATTCCTTCAGGTTAATGGTTTGAGAGTATGCTGGAGTTTAATCTGGGCAGTTATTATAAAGTGCTTGTTTCTCGTTAAAATGTAAAACCAAGATATCCAAAATTTACTTAGGTTAAACTGGCCAGAATAAATCTCCCTCTTCTTTTCACTGGGAGCTGAGATTTGGCTATTAAAAATGCTGCAAATTGGAGAGCCCCTTCAGATAAGTTGAAAGTCCTTTTGCAGGATGAATGGCCTTTCATCAGGGCGAATGGGAGGCAAGCCAGAATCAATCAAGTTTATTCTAGAAGGATTCTCCAGGTGCTAGAGGGTGGTAGGGATATGGAACTATGGCCGAGAACTGAATTTTGCCATGACAGAAGCATCTAACATTTCTGGAAAGCGGTCTGAATGCCAAGGGACACAGAACAGAATCTACCCGATGAGTCCTTCTGTGTTTCTCAGAAGATGAAAATCAACACTCCCTACCCCACCACCACACTACCGCTGACAGAGCACAAAAGATACCAGCTTTTTTACCTGGAATTCTGCCAGCGTCTCCTGACTGGAAAATTGCCAAAAACATTTTGTACAGGAAGTCTGGCACCTATCCCACCTGCCTCCACCTCCAGGGCTCTCAAACTGGCCCAGAGACTCTCAGCTCCACCCAGAGCTGAAGAAGGCAAAGTTCAGTCTGGTTCCGGCTTCACTACCAACTGCTTCAAGTGGCCTCTAGGATGTGCAAGCTCCCTCTGGACTGGATGTGTGCACAAGCATGTTCAGAACTTCTGAGAAGTTTTCAGGTGCCCAGTCATCTATAGTCAGTGGGTTCCTTAGTAACTGAAAGAGAACATGGAGTTCTTGCCATTTAATAACCCTGACAGCTCCTGCGGATGTCTTTGGCTCTTAAGGCAACGTCAGGAAGACAAGTGTTATTGGCTGAATGGTGTTCCCCAGCTTGATAAGAAGCCCTAACTGCAGTGCCTGTGAACACAACTATTTTGGAAGTAGGATCTTTGCAGGTATAATCAAGAAAAATGAGGCTATTACAGTGGAATCTAATCCAGTGTTAATGGCCTCCTTCTAAGGAGAGGAAAACACGTTGTGAGAATAGAGGCAAACATCAGTGTGATGCAGGTACCGGCCACAGAGTGCCAGGGACAGCTGGTGAACCCAGAAGTCAGGAAAGAGTAGAGAGCACAGCCTTGTCTGTGTCTTAGTCTCATACTTTTAGCCCCCAGAGATCTAAGACAGAAAATAAATCTGTAATGTTCCAAGCCACCCAGTTCAGGGTCTTTTGTCCTAGCATTTACAATTTCCTAGGAAATAATTACAACTAAGCCCTGCAGGTCCTGCTTGGAGGTTATATACACTCATGAAAAAGGGGAGTGGTAGATAGGGTCATGAGGAGACCCCAGATTTGTGCCAGTGCATGCCCCAGAAGCTGTCTTTGAGGACCAGGAGCCCTTCCAGCCTCCCCTGCCCATATCTCTTTCGTTTTATAGATATTGAAGTTAAATCCTTTTGTTTGTTTTTGAGACTGGATCTCTCTATGTAGCCAGGGAGCCTCAAACTCACAGTAGTGCTCCTGCCTCAGCCTCTCCAGTGCTGACATTAAATGTGTGGCACCACCACACTTGATCACGAATCACCATTGGGGTGGTGAATTTTATGTCAACTTGCCTGGGTCGCAGGTACCGGGTCCTTGTTTGCAGTTATTCTGGGTGTCCGCAAGGGTGTTCCTGCATGGCATCAGCACGAGCACGAGGAAAACAGAGAGGAGCGGGAGGCAGAACTCCTCCTCTCTGTCTGACTGTTTTTAAGCGGGAACATTGGTCATCTCCTGTCTTCGTGCTCAGACTAAAACTTCCTTGGTTCCCCCAGCTTGCCAGGACAGGTTTGGAGCCTCCATAAGCCACAGAATAACTTTTATAATAATAACTGTATGCCTGTATATGAGTGTGTACCAACAGTGCATACATGCGTGTGCATATGTATATGCTGATATATATATAGCTGCTTTGGTATCTCTGGAGAACACAGACTAATACACCCTGGACTCAGATGCCAATGGGCCCTATGTGCCCTGGCTATATGACAAGGCCCCCTGTTGTCTGCATCTTCCACCTAGTCTCCTCTCTGTGCTTCGCCTTCAAGCCCATCCTCTGCCTCAGGACCTCTTGTCCCCTGGAAGCTTTCTCAGAGCATCACGTGGCTGCCCTCATACCTACCAGGCCTCTTTCTCAAACATCGCCTCTCTTCAGAGAGGCCGTCCCTGATGATCCCAACCAGGATGGCTCCTACTTCTCTAACACATCTCTATTCCTTTGCCTGGCTCTATTTTTCCTTATCACATAACCTGAAATTGCAGCTAGCTATTTATTGCTTGTTTCTTGCCTGAGAATGTAGCTCCCTGCAAGGAAAGAATCATGTGGTTGCTGCTCTCCAGTGTCTGTGCCCAGTGATGGGTCAGGGGCCTTCGTGGAGTTGTGCAGCAGGAGGGGAGTGGGAAAATCCAGGTTCTAAATCCACCATGACAAGATGGCCCCTGGGGTCTACCTTGAACATCTCATAGTTTCACTCTTTTGGGGAAAGCTGTAGTTTAGCAATTAGAGAGGTCAACTATGCAAATTCTCTCTCTCTCTCTCTCTCTCTCTATGTGTATATATATATATATATATATATATATATATATATATATATATACATATATTCACATATATACACACATATATATATATTCTATTTTTATATATGTAGGTATTGTATGTCTGTATGTATATAGGTACATTCAACTCTTAGCTGAAGGCACAAGGAAGTCATGACCACGCATTAGCAAATCCTCTTGATTTCCCATTCTGAGCCCTACTCTCACATCTTCTGACATTATAAATTCTTCTAGAACAAGATCCCATGCACCTTGCTTGCATGGGAAGTTCGACACTCTCTGAATATGTTTCCTCAGTCTCCTGTACAACACTATGCTTATGAGGGTACGACACTCACGCACCTGTACAGGGGCCTACTCCTTATAGGTACCTAGATGCATGTGAATACAGCACTCCATGAAAAAGGTAAAACTCTAATTCAGTATTGTTTGCTTATTAAATTATATTGAATTTAAAGCCTACATGTTGTTATACATAAGTCAACAACTCTTTTTAAGGGGATCAGAATGTGTAGCCCACTTCATTCTGCATGAAGGGAGATGAAGCCAGTCCCTGGCAGCGGAGAGATTCTAGCAGCTCTTCTGTCTACACCAGCTTGCTCACCCACCTTTGCAGGAGGACACCAGCCCTTCTGATTGGGTTCTGAGAGCATGGGGACACGTGCCCATGAGGGGAACCCAAGTGGCTCTCCCATCACCTGGAAGGAAAGTGGGGGTGGGGGCAGAGGGCACAGGGAAGACATCCAACACTCATGGAAGGGGCGGGGTGGCACCGGGACAGAGAGGCGCCTTTGAATTGTCTTCCCACTTTGGGCCTGGCAGCATATTTTCCTTTAGGCTCTGACCCTGCTAATGGGAACTGAGCTTTACTTCCACATTTCCACGTTAAGTGAAGGGGTCATGGGGGTCGGGCAGGCGCTGGCTTCTCTTCCTCCTGACAGATCCATAATTAGAAGGAGACAGAGCATTCAAAGAGGAGTGTTTGGCTCCAGGCACAGCCTTGTCAGCCTGTCAAGCAGGAGCCTGTTCTCCACGAGCTATTTTGAGCCACCTTCTCAGCTGCATTTCTGATCCTCTAGACCCGTGACACCCCCCCCTCCACCCTTCGGTCGCCTGCCCCTCCACAGCTTCACCATAACATCAGGAAGGAGCCTAGGTCCAGAGGAGCGCTGCACAAAGGGTGCCTTCTGTGGGAGATTCCTGAGGGCAGCCGATGGGGCACTCCCCTGACCTGCTCATACCTCCTAGCTCGGGTTGAGCTGCTGGGTGTGAGGACCAGCAGCCATGGGGCTTACGTGGCTCTGGGAGAAATTATAACCAGATGTAACAGATTTCTGGCCTTAGAGAAAATAAGTAGAAAACTTTCTTAGAGAAAATGTCCTAAGAACAAGCTGGAATGAAGAACAGAAAGGGTGCGTTTTCTGCCCGGGAACTTCCCTACAAAATTCCCAGGGACTTAGGGACACTGTGTAGCATCCACAAAGATGGAGGCACTATCCAGGCATTCTCAGTGTCACATCACCTGGAGAAATGCCCTAGGAAAGCACAACTGCCTCCTCAGCCCCAGAAAGAAGCTTGAGCCAGGCTCCAGGAAACGGATGTGTGTGTATGTCTCACGCACTGCTCTCCGCGGTCCCACCATAACACAGCCCTGGGCCTGGCCTCCTCAACTCCCTCTGCCTGTGCTGCACAAATATTCCCTAAGGAAACACCTCTCCTTCTTGATGCTGGCTCACTCAGGGTGGCTGGGAGAAAGAGAGAGCTCAGCTAGGTGAGGCTGAGCTGGGGGCGAGGGAGCCAGCTCAGGAGCAGCCTACCAAGACGGAGCAGTGGTGACAGAAAGTAAGCACTGGTTTCCTGCTGCAGGGCGGGCCCCTGTGAATCAGCTCAAGTGGACCTTGTAATGGTGGGATGAAGATGGCTCTTCCCCTGGAGTTGGGACTGGTGACACCTGCTGTGGGAGGGGCGAGCTAGCTGCCATTCTCTGTGGGATGACCCTTCTCTACTGCTTCTGCATCCTGCAAGGGGCACCTGGGGACTCCAAGGCAACAGCTGGGAAACTTGGTGGGAAATGTGCACAGGTTTCTCTTTGGGGCTTAGACCCCTCTGGCTCAGGAAAAAAAGGAGAAAGGCTCATATTCTTTCCTGAGCCACTAACTGTTGATGAAGTGGATGCCTCATCTGAGCCCAGGAATCATGCTGTGGCCACCAATCCCACAGTCACCAGCTACTGCTGCACGTGGATGCAGATGGCAATAGCCATCCGTGATTATCCAATGCACTGACTTTGACTGATTACTAAGGACGCCAGGCACGGGTGGTCACTCTGCAAGCACCACTTTGTGCTCTACTCATGGCAGCTCTCCAAGGGAGAGGCCGCTGAGGATGAGCAGTGCTGTTTTCTCTCAAGATCCAGCTTCTGCGGTTGCCACCTCAGCCTCAGACTGACAGAGTCCTGTGTTGTAAGGAAACGCAGTTTGGTTTCTCGGGGTGGTGATTCTCAAGGCGTGTCCTGGAGTGGCTGGCATCAGCATCTCTGATACTCACGTGCCAATCCTGAGACCCCTCATGGCTCTCTGGCTGCAGTAATACTGAGGTGCCGCCTAGTGCAAGCCCTCCAGGTGCGCAGATGAACCCTGCCCATGTACGTCTGGGGCCTCTGCTTATAGAGCTTCGCTCTGCCTGCTTATATAGCAAATGGCTAGGCAAAACCTGAATGCCCCACTCTTCCCCTTACTGTAGGAGAAGGTATCTCTATTCAGCTCCAATTCAACCTTCTCAGGCTCCACTAACCCTTTTTTGGAGTCTCCGCCTGATCTTCAGGAATACTGTCACCGGCACCATCATCCCCCTCCCAACCTTGACTCTGACTTCTGCTAAGTGCTTTTATACCTGATGTGCATGTCCTGGGTGTATCCCCAAGGACTCAGTCCAAGGGTGCTCAGCCCCATGTCTGCCCAACTCCCTGTTGCTGGCTTCCTGCCCCAGGGATGCAGTGGCTGTCACATGCTGCCTGCACAGAGAGCAGAGAGAATTGATTAAGCACAAGCCTTAATTGTGGTGGCATTGCCTGAGAGCAGGAGCCAATTCCAGCTGCTTTCTTTGCTTGCGTGGTGGGGCCTGCAGCTTCACTGGATTGTTTTTAATTACCACAATACTAACAATTTGCAAGCCCTTTGGCCCAGATTTTCCTAAGGCCTGAAGGGCACAGAGACAGAAATGGGTTAACTTCTGATCTTTGGGTACCCCAAAATTCTGCTAATTCTGATGGAGCAGTGGATCTCTGCCCAGGAACCACAGCTCCAATGTCTCATCCTGCTGTCCATGAGTTTTTGCTTGGTGATCTTGACCCAATCTTTTTGAATCTTGCAATGACAATTTTCTGCTTAAAAAACAGGGAGGATTCCTTTACTCAAGCAACAGGTGCTTGGAGATTTGTGTAAGCCAGATACTGTGCTGGGCATTTGGAAAACAATGCCATGAGGTCTAATTCCAGGGGTGCTTTGCATTGTATGTTGAGGGCCACTGCTGAAATCTAAGAAGTGTGGTGAGCGGGAAATTAGGTAGGGGAGGGGCCACAGGGCAGATCTCCCTGAGCAGATTCTTGAGGAATAGGTGGGCATTCTGCAGATGAGGGAGAGAGGGCAAGCCCTGGCAACAGCAAAGGTGGCAGGGAGGTGTTCAGAGTGGCTTGAGCCAAAGACATATGGGGCGTTCTGGAAGAGAAAACACTGGCAGGGAGAGTCCTTGGCCAGTGCAGGCCCCTTCCCATCAGGGGACCTTAGGATACTGGCAGTGATTTAATACATTAGCTCCCAGTGGCAGACTAAGCGTCTGAATGAAGCCTTCAGGTTTTTCCAGTGATCTTCACTCAGAATGAGTAAAATCTGGTCACCAGTGAATGATTCAGAGGGGACAGGAACAGAGAAAGGACTGAAAAGGCCTTCAGTCTTTCAAAACTGAATCTGTCTTCTGCCCTGTAGGAGTCCTCAGGGTTTCCTTATGATACATTCTAAAACATGAAAACAGAAGTTGGCTAAGCCAGGGGATTCTACTCTGATCCTTCCCAGTTCTAGCTGTGCCTTGGTTTGTTCATGAGGAAGAGAAACTCTTGTGAGTGTCAGCTCCCCCCACCAGCTGACCAGGGGATTTCATCTGGGTCATGAGCTGATTGGGGTCAAAAGGGAGGAGATGTCTGAGATCCCAGCAGCACCTCCAGCCAGGCAGCCACCTTCAGAATGTGACGTGGTGTCCACAGGTCCTGACTCATCACCATCCTGCCGGCCTGGGATGACTGTCATGAAGGGTTGCAGGTAATGCTTAAGAGCATACTAACATGGCTTTTAAATAAAAGGAAAATCAAAGAAGAGACTCGCTGAGTGACACTGTTCCTTTTACTGCAGCCCTCTGGTTACCCACATGACTCAATATGGCAGGCTGGGCCTCAGGAGCTGCTTGTCTTTTCTCCATGTTCAAGCCCCACTCATGTGAGGACAGAGTGAGAGGAGCCTGAGGAGGATGGGATGGCGGGATGCGAGATTCAACCCTAGAAGTTGCAGAAGCTTGTCAGCCATACTAATGAGAAGCTTTGTTCTGGCTCACCTAACTGTATAATAACAGCAGGAACTAATACAACACCAAATCAACAGCCCAGAAGAGCAATTGGGAGGCAGAGATACATTCCTAACAGGCTCAGCTGAGAGTGCAAAGGTGGGCAACAGGGACTTCTTCTGCAACCATGTCAACAGGGGCTGGTGGAGGAGTAGCCATGCCACCGAGCAGCCCTTTGCCAAGGACAGAGCACTGGTATCAGCCCATGACCATTGGTCCTTGCTGAAAGGAGCAAAACTCACCACCCTGCTGCTCAGGACCCCAGGCCACCCCAGCCTGAGCCCAGCATCTGCCACTCCTAGCCGAGGCGAGAGCATTTCTCTCAATTGCCTTCCCCCCAGGTCCTGTGGCTCTGGTGAGTTGTCACAAGCAATTTTCTATTAGGGCCAAGTGAACTGCTTACTCAGCCATTAAATCTAATAATAACCTCAAGTTTATAGTGTTTCTCTCATACTAATCATGTGTGGCTATTGCTCTCAGGTCCTCCTTCCCTGCTTCCCTTTGGGATCCCAAACGCCAGCACTCATATCTCACCTGTCTCTATGCCCTACTTGGAAGGGGCCATGGGCAGAAGCAGCTGTGCCACGTGGATGGTGGAGAGGGATTCTGGAGATGGGGACTGTTGGCCTCCTCTCCTTAGCAAACAAGAGGAAGAGCAGGCAGGGCACAGCAGCAGCTAGTGACTCTCGAGGACCTGTGAGGAGGAAAGAGCAGCAGGTGTTGGGATACACTGCCAGCTCCTGCACAGCCTCAGCTTCTGAGTGACCTTGGGTGGGCTCCAAGCATCTGAGGAAGGGTGTACACTGTGTAAAATGTGGGCATCAGATGGATAGGATCTAAAGTCCCTTTGAACATTTGCATTTATGCACAGAGTTCACTGTAAATTAAGTGAGCATTCCAGAGCCTTCTGGAATCCCTGACCTTTCCCTCTGCCTTCGTGTACCTACAAGGGGACTAGGAAGAGCTCCTGTGTCCATCTTTTTTCTTTTTTCCTGTGTCCATCTTAAGGGTAGGAAGAATGTGACAGCTCTTTTGCATGGAATGACTGGGATACTTGGGCCATAGGATGGATGCACTTGTCCAGTTGAAGTGTTTTGTGCTGCACTGCCGGGGTCCCACCCTTCTCCTGTTACCTCCTGGTCTGCCCCTTCCCTTCCCCTTGTCCTTCTTTGCCCACAGGTCTCCATGGCGGGTGGGAACAAGAACATTTCCTTACCAACCCTGCTTAACATGAGCCAGGCTTATCCAAGGTGGCTGAGGTGGCCCGAGAAAGGACGTTTCTGCCAACAGGCAGTCGCCTTTGTAGCACAGTGAAAAGGGAAGCCACCAGCAGTGAAAAGCTTGTCAATCTCTCACATGAGGAGCTAGATTCCCAAATTCCTCGCCAGGAGAATGTAATGGAGGATGACTCCATGAAGGGAGGTGGGATTGCTAAAGTGTGGCAGAGAAATGGAGCTGCTTTTTTTTTTTTTTTTAACTCAGATCAAGAGAGCAGGAGGACTTGCGAGGAGAGAGAGTTCCTGAGGCCAGGATGTGCTGGTTACCAGGCATTCCCTCTTCCTGTCATCTTTTCATCCTGGTGGCTCAATGGTGTGGCGAGCTGGAAGGGCAGTCCAAGCTGAAGGGGCTGGGTGGGGCAGCACAGCATTCCTCCAGCTTACAGTAGAAATACATCAGAATCCAGTATGCTTATAGATAATGGAATCAGAAGTTCTGCCTATATGTGACATGCATCCTGATGTCCTTCTCTTTCTCTTTTTTTTTCTTTCTCTCTATAAAGTGTGGTTATGACCCACTAAACTGCTTCCATGACATATTGATGAGTCTCATGCCACAACTTAAAAGACATCAGATTAGACAACCTCAAAAGGACAGTCTGAGTTTCTATTGCTATGGCTGGAGGCCTCGAAAGGCAGCCTCTGGCTTTTCCCTGTCAAATGAGGCCCCACAACAGCCTTCCCTCAGCATAGCTGCTGGGGGATTCATCAGAAGAAGGCTCCGGAACCAAGTCTGATCTAGATGGATGTCAGTGTGAGCACACGTGTGCCATGACAGTGGGTTGAATCCAGCTCCCAGACACCCCACTCCATAGCTCCCCCTGCATCCTCAGCAAGGAGGATCAGAGCAGAGAGGATGGAAGGTAGCACCAAGCACCAAGCACTGGAGGAGTAACCTAGGCTAGGGTGAACATGGTTTGCGGGGAGCCACACAGGAGTGGCTCAGGGCTGTTCCCCTCCACCCCTCTGCCCCGGCTTCTGCTTGCTAACAGCACACTGGAAGAGCAGGTGGTGGGAGCAGAAGCAGGCTGCCTAATTGTGTATGGACCTCAGCTGCCAGCGGGCCACGGTCACTTCGAGATGTCTTCAAGGAGGAGTCTGGGTTTGGAGGATTCTTCTCCCTGGGGATGGGGCTGCCAAAAATGAGTCCAGGCCTGGCCTGGGGGTGCCCAGGAGAAAGTCCTGAGGAAGCCACATGTTTCCATGAAAAGAACTAGCACTGTGCCCCACTTTGTGGGGTCCCGCGGGGGGCAGACGCAGTTCAGGGCTTTTTACGCTCATTAAGTGCATTTGCTAATTATGATGATTTTAACATCTGTAGCTTATTTTTTATACTACAAATCTTTTCTTTAATAGAATTCTTGTAGTCCAGTGTAAAGTACTGATGCAGCACAAAGGGAAAAGTAGTCATACAGGGATTTTTGTTTTGTTTTGTTTTTTTATTTTTTGCAAAGAGAAGAGTCTCATGATTATATTCCAAATAAGTTCTTTATGAGATTTTCTTTCGCATTTTCTAGAAGAAGACGACTCAGATCCTGCGGCCTGATTACAAACATCCAGGAAATCTAAATTCAGGGTCTGTGCATGATGTTTGATCAGAATCAGGGCTGAGCTGTGCAGGTAAAGAGCTAAGAAGACAGAGGCCCTGCTGTGCATGCCTCTCCACAGGCACAGACAGCCTGGAGGGGGCACATGCTCCCTGACATCTCCTCGCATCTACTCTCCAGCACCTGACTGCCCAGTGCCGAGAAGGCAGCATCAGTGCCTGAGGCCATGACTAGGTGGCTCACTGCAGGGCTGAATTCTCAGATTCTAACAGTACAAAGCACTTTGAGGAAAAATGCAACACTGTGAGAGAATGTGCTACTCCATTTACCAGATCTTTCTGTTTCGTGGAATGCC
The DNA here is from genome assembly GCA_004027915.1 of Capromys pilorides. NCBI lineage: Eukaryota > Metazoa > Chordata > Mammalia > Rodentia > Capromyidae > Capromys > Capromys pilorides. Next base: position 28,556 of record PVKN010004669.1, read on the forward strand.
TATACATCCACACTGACAGATTGGTGTTTGGGATGACTGCTCTCAGTGCTGTTCAAGAATTAAAAAAAACAAAAAACTAGTCAGCAGAACTTCATTGTGAAGTCCAATTTATTCCTTTTTAATTTTCTGACAGTGTATGCTCCTTGTGTAATGTATGTCTTGGTTACTTTTCTCTCCTTGCTGGGACAAAATACCTAGCACCCAGAATTAAGGAAGGAAAGGGCTATTTCACTCACAGTTTGTGGAGGTGTCAGTCCGTGCTCATAGGGCTCCAAGGCAGAGTGGCACATGGCTGAGGGCAGCAGTTCATGGCAGCAGAAGACAGCAAAACAGCAAGAACAAAAGGGAGGAGTAGCAGAGAGCAAGCCTCTTTCAGGTGCAGGCTATTTGCCCCAGGGCCGGTGTAGCGCTCACACCCATAATGCCAGCATGGGACCACGAATCCATCACAAACTCTAGAAGCCGCCCCATGACTGCATGAGGCCTTTGGGGTATATCTAGACGCAAGGCATAACAATGTATATGCCCTAAGTCTGTGGTCAGTGAATCATTCCCTAAGCACAGCCTTCATGGTGGGGAGGTCCTGCTCAGCAACCTCTGTGGTGACCACGAATCTGCCTGAAATGAGGACTCTGAAGTTGATGAACAGAATCTGGAGAAGGACACTCCATAAACAGTGCTCCCTTTCCTGTACCAAGATGGCGGCTGAGGGATCATTAAGTTTTAATTATTCTGTGAAGCTGTGATGCGGTTGCCTGTGTTCTAGCCACAATTTATTTAATCCCAAGTACCTCCCTTCTCTCCTCATTGTCCTCCATCCTGAGTTAATTCTCCTTCTCTGAGTCAGTCTTGTTTGTTGGTTTTCTGGTAGCTTTATTTTAGGTTTCTCTAGGTCAAAATTAAAAAAAAAAAAAAATCTTCAAAGCTCGAGGTCACCCAGTATTAACTTGATGAGTTGACAATATCTACAAAATGATGAGCTTCAATTCAAGAAACAAAGATGTCATTATTCTTCTCTCATTCAAATCATCAGCAAACATGAATATATGGCACGGCTATGCTCCCAGATTTCTTCTAAGATAGGAGAGAGCAAGGAGACTCCTAGAATGCAAGTCCCTAAAGAGGAGAAATTGAATTGCTGGAGGCTGGCGCTGACCCAAGCATTGGCTATATTCTCCCCTATGTCATCTCTTCTTAAGATGTGTGCCCCATGCTATGAGGGCAGAAATACAAAGCTGGTGGTGCAGAGTGTGCTTCACCACAAAGTCTGCACTTGGTGAGCCCAGTGGAGTTCCGGGCTACTATGCTGAGAAGAAAGGCACCACTATCAGAGAGACAAACAGCTTCCTGGGCTGGGAAAGAAGGTTCCAGACCTTGGAAGAAAGATAATGGGGCTAACATATTATCTATCATCTGCTTGCCCTACCATTGATGGCAGGAACCAGAGACCTGGCTGAGACGAATAACAAGAAAAGCCATGTTCTTGTGGAAAGAGCTTCTGCTCTCTAAGTATTCTAGTTCACACCAACTCTGTTTTGGGGTTTAAGATTTAATTAGTATAAATAAGAATGTTAATAGTTTTTGCTTTACTAAGATTAATTGTCGCTGTACCTCCCAGTGTGCTGAGTACAAGGTGCTGATCCAAGGAGCACATATTTTTGATGGAGATTTTACTGGAAGAATCTGTCAAAAGCTGATCATTGTATATCTTGATTTGGGGGAGGGGTTTCAGAAATTATAGACACTATCACCCAGGTATCTACAATTTCTTCTGTGGCATCTGTTGTGGTTTAGATTTGAAATTTCATTCTAAAGCTCATATATTAAACATTTGCTCCTCAAGGCCACAGTGTACAGAGGTGGAAGCTCTGGGAGGTGATTGGATCAGGAGGGCTCAGCAATGTGTTAATCCATTGATAAATTCATAATTTAATGAGCTACTCCACTGGTCTTGCCAAATGGAGACTTTGTGGTGAGGAGAACTTCATGCCACCGGCCTGGTAACTCTGCCCTCATAATAGTGTGGTGGAAACCTTGAGGGGCAGGGCCTAGCTGAGGGAAATAGGTCACTGGGCATGTGCTCTTGAGGGTGCACTTCATTTGGGCTCTTTCTCTTCCTTTCTCTTGTTCTTGCTCTGCTCTTGTTCCTTTTCTTTCTCTTTGCTTTTGGGCTGCCATGATGCAAGCAGCCTGATTCACTATTCTCACGGATGTTCTGCCTCATCATAGGCTCAAAAGCAGCTGGGTCAAGCATGGACTAAAATCTCTGACTCTGTGACCCCAAATCTTTCCTCCTTGTAGGTTGTTTTCTCATGACAATTGGAAGCTAATACTATAGTGTGCCTGATCTTACAACATAGCTGCTCTAGCTTTCTCTCTAGAGAATTCTCTAGAGCTAATCCAGAACAGGAGAGAAGCCATGATGAGAACAGAGACCAGGCATGTGCTGAGCCCTTACTATGTGCTGGCCTCCTAGGAACCCCAGGGTGGCTGTGTCAGCTTCCTTGGTGCTATAACAAAGTATATGAGACAAATATCTTATAGAAGAGAAGATGGTTGTTTTTGCTTATAGTTCTAGAGGTTTTACTACTTACTCAGATGGCCCTGTCACACATCATGGCAGCAGAGCTGAGTAAAGGAAGCCTGCTCAACTCAAGGCCTGGAGTGAGAGAAAGAACAGAGATCAGGGTCCTATATTCTCTTTAAAAGTGTACCCTCAGTGACCTAATTTCCCACCAATGGGTCCCACCTGTAAGGGGGCGACCCAAGGTGCCAACCTAGAGATCAAGTTTTTAATGCGTAGGTCCTTGGTGTGCATTTCCAATCCAAACAATAGCAGCGGCTACTACAGTCTCCTACTCTGAAGATGAATGAGTTGAGGCCACAGATAAAGGAGATAATATCTGGCCAAGCCAAGATGTGAGCACAGAACATTCAGAGCACAAAATGGCTTCACAACACAGTGTTTTTCTTTCTCTTTCAAAAATGCTTGAGCACATGGTTGCTTTCTCATCTTTCTGTCAATGTTCCCATCATTTTTCTGACCAAAATATACATTGTCGGGTGGTGAGATAGCTCAGCTGCCTAAGTACATTCTTAAGCAAGCTCAGGGAGCAGGTTCCGCCCCTGGCATCATGTGCCGTGCCAGCCCCACCCCTGGGCATGCTGAGCCAGCCACAAAGACCAGAGGTGGTGGTGCACACCTGTAATCCTAGCTCTGAGGAGCCTGAAAGCAGGAGGATCACTACGAGTCCAAGCTTCACAGAGAGACTTTGTACCGAATACATAAAAAATACACATTATAAGGGTAGAAATCAAACCTCTACTGACTAATTAACTAATTCCTGTAGTTACAAAGTCAAACTCCAATAAGAATAACCATTTCATTTCTATGTGGACCTGTCGCTACCATTGCTAGCTTCCTGCTTTTACTCATTCCCATCACACCCAGGAAACATGGAACTAGAAGCCAGCAAAAGCTGCCTCTCTCAATCCGCTCTACTGTTGTAATAACAAACCATAAAATTAACTAAATTTCACCACGGTGTAATGTGCTGCATAAAAGTGATGGCAATGTGTCTTCAGGGCAAGGAACATTCCACTGAAATCAGCTTCTGTTTATTGCATAGCCAATATTTAACTCCCCCATAAAGGCAGGGAGAATAGTATGAGCAGAAAGAGAATGGATACCTGCTATTGTGCTGCTGATACCTGGACATATTTGTGGCTATCAAATATGTATAAATAAATATTGACAAGGGTCATTTCTTCTTTATACACATGTCCCCTGTCTACACATACCTGTGGCTGTGGAAGCACACACAAGTGTGCATGTGAATACTCAGATGCATGTGCAGAAATACATATCCAAACAGTGCACACGTACCTGCGCTGTACACACTCATCCTTGCCTAATACAGGTGTCCAAATGAAGATCAGATGGAGAGAAATGTATACTGTTTGCTTTTCACATAAGCTGCTGTCTTAGTTACTTTTACTCGTTGCTGGGACAAATACCCGACACTCAAAATAAAGGAAAGAAAGATTTATTTAGCTCACAGTTGCTGGAGGTTTCAGTCCATATTTGGCTGGCCCAAGACTGAGTGGAACAGGGCAGAGGGTATCCAGTTCATGGTGGCAGAACAACCACTCAACCAACTCACCGGAGCAGAGAGTAACAGCCCTTTAAAAAGTCTCTTTGTGCTCAGTCACTCTGACGTGGGCCCGTTGTGCCCTAGGGTGGAACCAATCACACCCCAGGATGGGCCCTTGATCCCACTCTAGGGAGGAGCCGATCATATCCTAGGCAGGCCCAGGTCATACTCCAGGGAGGAA